>CAUYQV010175174.1:0-83696 GCA_963574575.1 Galagoides demidoff
ACCAAACAACAATGACGGCTGCAACCAAAAAATGTCTGGGCGTTGTGGCGGGCGCCTGTAGTCCCAACTACCTGGGAGACTGAGGCAGGGGACTCGCTTGAGCCCAGGAGTTGGAGGTTGCTGTGAGCTGTGATGCCATGGCACTCTGCCCAGGGGGATAGCTTGAGGATCCGTCTCAAAAAAAAAAAAGAAATTTGCTGTCTCATGGCCCATAGTAGTTCACTGGGGTAACCTGGTCATCATAATTTAATTCTCATTATGGAGCACATGTTACAGTGTAAGTGTGAACACACACACCTTCCTTATTATCATTCTAATGGTGATTTGCGGTGTGGAGGGAATTTAAGATTTAAGAAGACCAATCTTAATCGTCAGATTTTTCCCAGAGTCACCAGTGGGCTGTGATTAGGTTTTTCACTCTAGATGGGATTTACAGGGCAGGAGAAGGAACAAAAAAAGGAACTAACATTTTTTGAACACCTGTTCTATACTGGGGTAGGCACTGCACATAGCGGGTAGCATCCCCCCTGGGAGGTGCTGCAGGGACACAGTGGCACATGCTTGGATATCAGAAGTTTGGTTCAGACGTTGGCACTGTCATTTTCTTAGTTATGTAACCCCAGGTGAGCTGCTTAAATTCCCTGAGCCTCACAGGCCTCATGTGAAGGTATGCAGTGAATGAGTGGAAAGCAGTTAAGAAAAAGCCCGTAATCAGTAGCTGTTATCACCATGGCGATATCAACACCTTGTATGTATGATACATTATACCAGTTTACGATCCGCCGTATCCAATTTATTCTCATAGCAACCCTAAGAAAGATAATATGATATTCTTTTTGCAAATGGTAGACCAAAGAGGTAGTTACCTAAGGTCACGTGATTAGGAATAATGGCGCGAGGAGGAGCACGGGGGGTTTTCTCTTTGTCCTGTCCCATTCCCATTACTGCCATCCTGCATAGTCCTGTGGCTAAGGAATCGATGAACTGCGTTAATAATTACTATTATCATTCTGATAATAAGAGCCAAGAGTCTGGTCTGCCAATAGATGAAGAAACAAACTTCGCTTTTAAAAAATCCTCTTTCACTTTTGGCAGGCATCTGAATAGCAACCCCTATTCACCTGTGATTTTGTTTGTCAGGTGAAGTACAAAGAAGGCTGGGAGAAGACAAAGGGGAAAGGCTTTGAGATGAAGCTGGATGCCATATCTCTGCTGGCCGCCAAAGCCTCTGGGGAGCTCGCTAGCAATGTAGGTTTTCTCTCATTAACTCAGAAATGCATAAGAAATGGTTCCAATAAAATGTCAGTGGTCCTGCAGAAAAAAATAATGATTGTTAACATTGTAAACATCACAATACTTTAATCTTCTCCTGGATTCCCGAAAGACGGGGAGGTGTTTTTTCAGAATTGTTCCCCTTGCACTTGTTAAAACCAGAGCCCCTTAGATGGCAAAGTTTCTCGCTCACTCACAGTAGACTTTCTTCTTTCTCTCAAGATTAAATACAAAGAAGAATATGAAAAAACGAAAGGCAGAGCCACGGAAACTGCAGACTCCAGGCTCCTGCACTCCCTGCAGGTTGCCAAGATGAGCAGCGAGGTAAACTCTTTTTCTTTCTACCCCCAACTCTTCACTTAGAGTTGTGTTTCTTTAAAAGTTTTCTGGGTCTGCTTCACCTAGACTGTTACCTTTTTACTGACTTCTGCTTGCAACTCTTTCTTTCCTGGCTTGCGGAGGAAGTTTGTTCAGTGTCTATTTTGCCAAAGCTTACCATTCTTTTAAAGTAGATGAGGAGTGGTGGCCCAAAGGCGGCAGTATCTACGGATCAAAGTACAGCTGTATTTATTCACGTTACAGATGTTTTCCAAGGGACCTTTGTGAGCAAAACACTGTATGAGACCCTGGGGCCATAAGAGTGACCAACCCATAAGTTCCTCCCTCGTGGAGCTTACCTCTGTTGGGAGGGTTAGGCAGAGTGTACTGTTTATTGTGGTGCTGTCCCAGAAAAAATTCTGTGGTCACAAACACACATTGTATTCAAAATATTTAGCTAACAAATTGGGCATCCCCAGCCAATCAGAATAATGCTGTTTGAGAACAACTATAATGGCTGGAGGTTAGCCTTGGAGCATGACACTCACCAAAAGCCTTTGGGGAAGGAGAGTTCTGCTAGAAGGGACAGATCTAGTTTCTGATCAAATCTTCCCTGCCAATGCTGGACAGGCAAAAAAGACATATGAGCATGGAGTGTCTGTTTTTGTGATTGCCTGCTGCAAGCTGTGAGGTCAGCTTATGGTTCTCTGGTGGTATAGTTGGATATACTTACCTGATGAATGATTAAGGTGCCATTGCTTGAGTAGACTAAGAGTTGTCATCTGGGTCACAACCCTTTTGGATGTGTCTATAGTATGAATCCTATGAAGTATAGTCATGAAACATAAACAGGTATTGAGAATTTGGCTCACAGAGAACAAATTGGTATTTTATATTCACATTTGAAGCAACTGGAAGCCAAAAATATTGTCTTGCCCAAAGTCATAGTGTCATCAGTAATAGTGGTACCATGGTAGAGAATTAGACCATATAACTCTTATTGCCTGGCACTGCACTCATTCTACTGTAGCACACTACCTTTCCCTACTGCCACATTGTCATCACCATCACCATCACTACCATCACTACCATCATCATCACTATCATCATCATCACTATCATCATCATCATCATCACCGTCACCACCATCATCCATCATCACCACCGCCATCACTTATCATCATCATCACCACCATCATCTCCATCACCATCATCATCATCATCACCACTATCACCACCACCATCACTATCATCATCACCATCATCTCCACCACGATCACCACCACCATCACCATCATCACTACCATCATCTCCACTGTCATCAACATTAACACCACCATCATCATCACCACCACCACCATAACCACCATATCATCATCGCCATACCACTATTGTTATTGTCCCTCATTACTAACATTTATCAAGTGTTTTCTATGGGACAGTCCCAATACTAAGCACATTTCAGCTACTATTTCATTTACTAATCAAGGCAGTCCCCCGGAAGAAAGCAAGCCCTTAGGGAGGTGATATCACTTTCATCCAGATGGTAAAGGGCTGATCAGATTTGAACTCAGGCTTGTCTGGCTCTGCAGCCCAAGCTTTGTTATTCTGCCTCCTAAAGTTTCTTTGGAAACTGTAGACAGGTGTTCTACTCCTAGAGCAACCAGGTAAAAGATGAAGGGTTGGCAAGAGATAGTTGTCTTGGAGACAAAGTAGTATAGAACCTCAGCTTCCCAGTGACACAGCCCTAAGAACCGAGAGTTGAGTCCGGCTCTCCTGACAGGAAGGTGACATTGCCCAGGTGCCAATTCCACCAAAAAACCTGGGAATTGTTCCTGCATTTTCATATCACTCCTGAAAATGCAAGCTTCAACTAACCAAATGGGCCTTGTTTTCACACATCCAAGGTAGAATACAAGAAAGGCTTTGAAGAGAGCAAGACCCAGTTTCACCTTCCCATGGATATGGTCAACATCAGGCATGCTAAGAAGGCCCAAGCTCTCGCCAGTGACCTGGACTACAGGAAGAAACTGCATGAATATACTGTGCTACCTGAGGACATGAAGACTCAGTGGGCCAAGAAAGCCTACGGGCTCCAGAGCGAGGTGAGCCCTCGCTCATTAGCCATCCTCCCGTGCATATCTTGCAATTGGATGAGTTTTCAGAATGACTGTGAGCCTGGGCATGGCTATATTACAAAACTCAGAGGGCTAGGTAGAACTGCTAAAGATATACTGGACTCAGGGCAGACAAACGGGGAGATCAAGACAATGGCAACTAGAGGCAGAGGACTAGGGTTCACTGTGAAAGTCAGGGTGTGTTGATCATGTAGATGAGTGGAGGGGGAGCACCTGTTTTTTATACCCCTATTGTGCTCTGAAAAGAGTGGATTCTCAGCTCCTCAGTAAGCAAGACCTACGTTAAACTTTAAGTAGCAGAGCTGGGATTTATACAAGCATGTTTGATCTGATGTCCCAGCCCTTGACCAGTGGCAAGCAAATCTTGGAAAAGATTCTTTTTCAGGCTGGCAAAAAAAGGTCCTTGATCAAAAAATATGTGAAACGTGCTTTTTGCTGTGGTTATAGTGTCTCAGCACTAAGGTAGAATGCACTACTCTTGTTACAAGGTAAACCCAGTGGCTTCACTTCCCAAATAGAGACCTGCCTACCTATTAATGATCAGGGAGCAATTCTTCTAGGAAGACAAATGCAGGGTCAAGGTCTTCATAACTCTCCTATCACCTTTGTCCTATCTGTGTCCTACGTGTGATGAGAGATTTGTGGTTTTTCCCTTACAGCTGCAGTACAAGGCTGACCTGGCATGGATGAAGGGAGTTGGATGGCTGACCGAGGGGAGTCTCAACCTGGAACAGGCCAAGAAGGCGGGACAGCTGGTCAGCGAGGTAAGCTGTGAGTGGGCCTTTGGCCTCCAACAGTTCTCAGCCCCTAGGTCCTGAGAGTGATCTTTTCCTCTGATTCCCTCTCTGAACACCCCCTCACCCAGGCTTATTTTAGATAATGATTTAAAAGGGAGAACATCTTCATTTTGTACCTATGGTATATCCTGAACTAACTTTTCACATTCTAAAACTTCCTGGGATAATATTTTTAAGAAGCCTGCTGATTTACTTTAGTAGTTAACAACCAAAAAATAATTTGGTTGTTAAGTACATGAGAAAATGTATTTCTTGTGTGAAGAGTATATGATTCCTTCCAAATCAGAGAGTCTGGTATTTGGAGGTCAGCATTCTCATGCCTGTGCCTGAAATTCACTGCAGACATTGGACAAGTTACTTAACCTTCTGGATCTTTTATCCCTTGTATAAAAATGAGATGGTTGGGTGGATACTATCCAAGGGCCCTGAGTCTCTAAGCCTGTGCTTCTCTTTGTGCCAGGGACAGCTGGCTTTGGCAGCAGGCAGAGGAGGACTTTTGAAGGACATTTCTTTTGGAAGTGGGACTATTTCAGGAACTTTGTTTGGGATCGGCAGAAGGGATTCTTGTTTCAGGGCCAGGGAGGCTGAGTCAGCATCTCTATTGCAAGTGAGAATAGAAGCCATAGTTAATAGCTGCCATTTATGGACTGATAATAATCATTGCTGTAATTTATTGACCACCTTGAGTGTGTTACATATATATTGCTATTTATAGGTCACCATAGCCCTATGTGAGTAGATCCTGTGGTTAGACTATTAATTAATATGGGATAAGCAAGACCTATGTCAAACTTTAAGCAGCAGAGCTGGGATCTATACAAGTGTGTTTGATCCAATGTCCCAGCTCTTGACCATGGGCAGTTTGACATCCATCTGTCTTGGACGGGGGGGCAGTGGGGTGAAGAAGGGCCCAACCAATTGGTCCTTCAGCCTCTGGAAGGAGAGTCAGTTTCTATCTCCCTTCATGCTTTACTGACTAGTTTTTCTGCTCCTTACGGGCCAGGGGGATATCATCTCTTTCACCTTTTTCATACCCCTATTGTGCTCTGAGAAGAGTGGATTCTCAGCTCCTCAGTAAGGACTTAGCCATTTGGCTGATGCTGAGTCTGGGATGACCCGGAATTGCTAGCAACAGAAGGGCGATGTGGCTTCCTCAGTTATGTGGAGAAGGAGTTTTCCCATTCAACAGTGGCATTTGGAAGGAAAATAATAAGTCTCTTAGGAATATTTTCTCTACAGTATTTTCTTTTTCCTAAAGGGAAATATTGTGGAGTTTCCAATGTTCCAGTCACTACTGCGGGGTCAGTTCACAGCCATAACCTCTTTGCTGGTGGCCTGGGCGGGGAGTTTTACCAGAACCAGGCTGTAAGCTCCTCCCTGCTCCCCACACCACGGGAAGCTTTGCTTCCACAAGCCATCCTCAGTGGTGCCCTTTCCCCACAACTTTGGCAACCTCAGTGGAAAAGCCAAAGGAGCTAATCTTCAGGAAAGACAAGAAGTCCCCATGGGGGGACAGAATTAGCACATTTGAAAATTTGCCAGTTAATTGTGGCTGTGAGATGGGAACATGGTGAGGACAAGATGTCAGCGGTCTGGAGAATAAGAAGCTGTCTGGGTAAAGCCCCTGGGCTCTGGCCCCTGTTGGTAACTGCTGGTGTCTCCCCTTCCTAAAGCTGGTTGAGTTCTTATAATCACAATGTCACTATGATAGGGGTGATACTTGTGTCCTAAACACTGTACAGAGGATTTGACTCAGACATGAGACCTGGCACCAAAGCCTCCACTCCACCCTGGGAAGGCAGCTCTCTGTTGTTGACCCTGTTGTACACTTGAAGCCAGGGTGGCTCAGGTTGGTTAAGTGAAGTGTCCAAAGTCATGAAGCTCAGTCTTTGTGGTTGTGAAGTCCATGTGCCCTCCACCTCACCCTCCTATGTCAAGTTCAAATGCTTAAAATGCATACATCCCAGGGCACATGATGAAATTTAAATTTTGCCAGAGCGAAGAAATTAAACGTCCCATTTCAAAATGGCAACTGAAACATGCTCACCAGAGCAGCTGTCTCACGGCTGTGTGGTTCTGTTTAAGCTGCAGGACCGACCAGAACATTCCCCTGAGGAATTGCTCAGGCCAAAGAAAGTGTGTGTGCACAAGCGCCTGCTTGCACACGTGTGTAGTGTTGGGGCAGCCCGAACCTAATGCTCTGGGATCCTTTTCTTTGGAAACAGAAAAACTACCGGCAGAGGGTGGATGAACTGAAGTTCACCAGCGTGGCTGACAGCTCCCAGATGGAGCATGCCAAGAAGAGCCAGGGGCTGCAGAGTGAGGTGAGTCCTGGGCTGCCCTTTCTCCACCAAGCTGCTGTATCATGGGCCTGGGAACCTCCGGGGACAACAGCAGGTGTTGCCCAGGCACAATCCAGGACCTAGAGAGCCTTCCCTTTAAATAGGCTGGACCCAGCTTCCCACAGGCTCTTGGCTGTTTCTAGAACCGGGCATCAGGCCCACTGCTTCATCCACCACCCTTCTACCTGGGTTATTAGGACGGTGGCAGGACCTACCTTATTCCTTTTCAGCTTTCAATATGTCCTAGTTCCCTTTTACTTCTTTCTCTTATCAAAGACTCTATAATTCTAGAGCCAGCATAATCTTGGAGGAGGACAACATTTGCTTTTGGGACGTGGGTTGCTCATGAGCTCGAATCTGGGGCCAGAATGATGAGGCATCACCCAGGTTCCTTACAGATTAGCATTCCACACTGAGCTGATGTTGCTGCAGCCTGGCTAGGACCTTCCTTAGCTTTCTTTTCTAAAGGTCCAGGTATACCTGCCAGAAATGATACTATCAACATAACTCAGAGTTAGCAGAGGCCCGTGTGTGGAAACTCAAGTCAGGGTGAGAGGGGAAGGGGAGAGAGAGAGAAGAGTGATGTTTTCCATGGAGGAAATGTTTGTGGACGCTCACTTTCCTAATATCAGTACCTATGAAGGCATTAAGGGTGATCATGGGGGTGCAGCAAGCAGAATAGGCCTCCTATTTTTCCCACTTAGGGAGTCTGCTAATTTCAACCCTCAGGTGGGGTATTTTTAATAGCCGTGGATAGCATAGATGACAGGAGGAGGAGGAGGGGAGGTTGATGCCATCTCAAGGGACAGATTTAAAAACAGAAACCCTGGAGGCATTTTCAGGTTGGTCCTCTGGCCACAACTTTCTCCCAGCTCCTCTCTGCTGCCTCTCGTCCATTGCCTCTCCTGCTTTAGCCTCATGTACCGTGTTCTGCCCCACTGAGTCAGGTTGGGGGATGGGGTTGTAAGGAACTTTCAAGTGCAAGTCCAAGAAGTGTCAAGCAAAAATAAAGACACCGAGAGCAGTGCCACCCCACCCACCCTGCTGCCTGCCCCTGACGCAGTGCTGTCTCCAACAGGTGGCCTACCGGGCAGGGAACGCGCAGTCTGTCCACCAGTACGGCATCAGCAAAGACGAGCCTCTCTTCCTACAGGCCCGCGCCAACGCTGCACATCTCAGCGAGGTACGGCAAGAGAGAGCGGGCGGCTGTGGGCTCTGCACCCCTGTGTGTGGCCGCCTGGAAACCAAGCCCACCAGCCCCACTGGAGCCGTCTGTCTATGTCGACTGAGGTTACACACATCTGGTCATTTTTAAAACAGCTTGCCCAGCACGGCTGGCTCCTGATCAGTGTCGGCGGAGTGGGAGATGACCTTCACAGGAGGCAGTGGCTGTGCTAGGGGCCAGAGTTGAAAGGCTGTAAGAGTCGCAGTACAGGGAACGAGCAAGAGCATAGTCAGATGTTAGCTCTAAGCCGCCTGGGCTCCATCCTTGGTTCTGCCACTTACCCCTTAACTAGGTGTGTGACCTGGGCCACATTCTCTGCTCTCCGTTGTCCTATTGGTAAAATGAGGCTAGTACCAGTCCTCTCTTCACGGGGTTTGCCATGAGGCTTCCATGAGCTCATACACAAAGGGGTTGGGGAAGTGAGCACAGTGGTAGCTGTCAGACATAAAAGTACCCGTGGTCCCAAAGTGCTCCCTGGCCACGTCTTCCAAGAAGAGTCCTGCCTTCCTCACCCTGCTCAGCTCCAGGTTCCTGGGGTCCTGGTCTGAGTAACAGGGAAGGAGGAGAACTGGGAGCAGAAGAGAGATTACATCAGTTCACACATAGAAAGGGGGAGGAGCCTTCCAAGGGAAAGATCTGGACATCTTGGGGGAAGGGCCAGAGAAGGAGTGGGAGAGGCAAGGAAAACACCAAGGTGGACCAGAGGCCAGAGGGGGCAGAGCGGCAGGAGAAAGGGGGCGGAAGTGCGGCCACGTAGATCCCAGCTCTGCCATCAAGAGGCAGAGGCTGAGAACAGACTGCAGAACTCTCGCTGTGTCTGCAAAGTTTTCCACTTTGGCGTGGCTTGGAGACATCTGTGAAGACTCCTAGTAGTTTGTGGGGCTCCTGGAGTTTAACTTCTGCTTCTATGGATTGTGAAGCCCTCTGTGTCAGGAGGCCCAAAGGCAGAGGGGCCTGGCTTCAGAAGGGTTCAGAGTGTGTGATTTCTGAGGCTTGCAGTTTCTATGTCAGGATGTAATCGTGTTCCTCTGTAGAACAGTCTCAGAGTGCCTAGAGAGACCCTCTCACTGAACCTCTCTCGCCTTCTCTCCCCAACCCCCTTAGAAACTGTATAAGAGCAGCTGGGAAAACCAGAAGGCACGGGGATTTGAGTTACGTCTTGACTCCTTGCCCTTCCTGGCAGCCAAAGCCAAGAGAGACCTGGCTAGTGAGGTGAGTGGGTCCCCAACTCATGAGAGGTCACCCGATCCTGTCATTCTACACTGGGAGAGTCTGAAAGTGTCAGGACAGGTTCTCACTCTCTCTCTCAACCTTAGGGTTCTTATCTGTAAAATGGAGATAACAACAATCGCCTTGCAATGACGTGGCCTGGTCAGTGCCTGCTAAACTGTACACCACACAGTGAGTTTTGGACTCGGCTGCTGTTGCTGTTGTTATTAGTAGTGATAGAAGAGGAATAATCCAAATTCTTCACTTTACAGATAAACTGATGCCAGAGATATGGCAGGACTTTCTAAGCTGTTGTGGCCTATTATAATAGTCAAGAGTGCTGGCTCTAGTGTTAGATAGACCTTGGATAAAATCACATTATCCGCCAGCATTGTTACTGTAGGCAGGGGGTTTAACCTTTCAGAATCTCAGTTCACTTACTGGTAACGGGGTAATTGCAAAAGAGTTATGAGGAAGTGAAATGAACTGGTGTACATTTAAGTGGGTTATAATCTCAGGCAATCTGTTGTAAGTCTGGTGTAAGATCAGCTGGGGTCATAACGTAAGTCGGACCACTTTTTTTGTTTGTTTTTTAGAGTTTGTTGGAGGTTGCCAGAGAGCTTTTCGGTTTTTATTTATTTATTTATCTTTTTAATTGTTGGGGATTCATGGAAGGTGGAAGATACCAGGTCCGACTGCTTTTTTTTAACAACAAAATCAGCCGAACCAGGCAGTGGCTTGGTGATGAGGCTGATTTACGTTCTGACATAAGCTTCTTATCTCGTCAGCTGGTGCCATTTTACAAACCAGTGCTGCTCCCGGGACGCGTTTTGAGTTGAACAGGTTGATTTTGTATGTTTGGCTCATAGTAAGTGTTTGGTGAATGGTGACAGACATTGATACCGATACTGCTGCTGGCGGCAGAGATGAGTCTCCTATGGGCCATCGTCATGACAGTGTTGAAGATAGTGCCACGCACTGTTATCTTGCTACAGTTTTCAAAGCTTTTCCATATTTTATTTTTCTTCTCATCCTCATTACTCCTGGGCTAGTGGTTTGTTTGTTTTGTCAAACAAAGTTACTTTTTGCTCCCCGGACTCCTAAATATTCATGTGTCCCCCAATTGTTCTCTAACTTGAGCTCCTTTCTTAAACAGCATCTATAATTTGGCTTTCCTGTATCTTTTTCATTTCCTGGCTACTTTTTATTTATCATGTTCTCACAGTTATCAGTGAAAGATACTAAGGTGGGTTTCCAGAAAAACAATAAGCCACTTAAGAACGAATCCAGAAAGAGTGATCTTAAATATTTAGAGGAACGATGGAATTTCACTAGGAAATTGGTAGAAAACTGTTACCATATGAGAGTGTTTGGTTTAGCTCTGAGCTTTCCAGCAGCCAAGGTGAAAAGGGAAATAATGGTTGGTAATATTTTATTTCACTGTTTGATGAAAGGAAATATATCAGTTGTTTGAAGGAGCCAAACTTTTTATGAGTAACTCTGATTGGATTCTATCAAATGGCTTTAACTCTCATGCCTGTGGTTTGAAGACTAACAATTCCTGTAGCAAATGGTAAGGCATCCCCATTTTATTCCTCTTCTTCAGGTGAAGTACAAGGAGGATTATGAGAGGTCCAGAGGGAAGCTCATCGGGGCACAGGGTGCACAAGGCGATTCACAGATGAGCCACTCTCTGCAAATGTCCAAGCTACAGAGTGAACTGAAGTATAAGAAGGGGTTTGAGGACACCAAATCTCAGTGCCATGTCTCCCTGGACATGGTCCACCTTGTGCATGCCCGCAGGGCTCAGCATTTAGCCACCGACATAGGCTACAAGACAGCCTCACATCACTTTACAGCTTTGCCCACAGACATGAAGGTGGAATGGGCCAAGAAGGCTTACGCCTTACAGAGTGATGTAAGCTCTGTGTGTCATGTATGTGCATGTGCGT
Source organism: Galagoides demidoff (assembly GCA_963574575.1). NCBI lineage: Eukaryota > Metazoa > Chordata > Mammalia > Primates > Galagidae > Galagoides > Galagoides demidoff. The sequence continues at coordinate 11,254 of CAUYQV010175174.1, forward strand.
GTGTATCGCGTGTGTGCTAATGCCGTTGCAGGTGTCTCCCCAAACCCTTTAAGACAACAGCTTAAGCTTATAGGATCCCTGTTTCCGGATCCCATAGGGGAAACACTTTAGCTTCCCAGTTGTTTAACTTTTATTCAAACTATGCCATTTTAGATTTTGCACTAACAAACAGAAAAATGATAGAGTATAAGAAAAGAAGGTATGTTTTTCTTCTTGCCATTCTGCTCTTTGTATTTTTTCCAGGTTTGTTTTTATGGCCAGAGAGAAAAGGTATTTGTGACATTCTTAGGTTTGGCCAGCTGCAGAAGAATGTCACTGATCATTCATTCCAACTTTCGTGGTCTCCGTCTTTGGAGTGAGCAGCTCACTAATCGTCAATAATCCCTCCCCCTTTCTACTTACATTCCCCACCTGCTTCTGTTTTTGTTCTGTCTTCAGTTGACACTTGCCCAAGAATGTGGGTTCACTGGAGAGGCAGCTCTGCTGTAGCCAGACTGTAGCCACGGTGTGTTTGGGGGGCAGTGTCTGTGGGGACACACCCTTCCTGAGCTGGTCCATGATAAATAGATGATGTACTAGTTTCAGAGAAGCGTCCATTTAAACGGCTTCCCATTAAAACTACTCATTCAATGACAAGTAAAGAAATGAGAAGAAATGCCCGCTGCCCCCCCACCGAGGTGCGGAGGACGGAATCGGCGCTATGGGAGGCCTGGATGTCCTATGAAATTCCCTTAAATAGTTCCCACCTGGGTTCTGGTGTGAATTCTCATTTTCTTCTCCCCTGCGTGTCATTTTAAACAAGAAAACTGGTGATGCTGACAATGAGAACAAGCTTCTTGCCGGGGTAGACGCGAGTCCATAATGAGGGGCAAGGTGGCTTTGGCCCCTCCCGAGCCACCCCCAGTGGTGTTGGGTGGGGCCTGATGCCACCATCCCAAGGGACGGCTCCAATTAAAGGGGAAATTAATTTGCATTTTGGAGCCCTACCTGGGACTATGCAGATATGGATAAGACAACAGTGGCAGCTAATTTGACCCAGCTGGCACCCAGGCTGCGCTGGGAGCTGTTAATAGCCCTTTAAATGTCTGTGCACCAACAATGGCCTGCCTTTCTTTCCCCCCTTTCTCCTTTGTCAGAACCAATACAGGGCAGATGTGAAGTGGATGAAAGGCACGGGCTGGGTCGCCACCGGGTCATTAAATGTGGAGCAGGCGAAGAAGGCAGGAGAACTCATTAGCGAGGTGAGATTTCCTGACAGCCTGTAACAGGCCTGGCTGCATTAGGCGTGCGGTGTTTCTGTATAAAATTAAAATAATTTCCACTCAAAAGGCAAAAGGAAAGGCAAAGCCACATGAAAGGCCTCAAAACCCAGACTAGGGCTGGTAATTAGAGGGAAACCACATACCAAACACACACCAGTAGGGGCTCATAGAGCCCGGGCAAAAACAAAGTGGGTGACAAATGATATTATGAATAATAACGATAATCAAACGGAGCTCAATTGCTACCCACCAACTTACCTTTTTAATGAAGCAACACAGGAGAGATGATGAAAAGATCACATTTATTACACCCAGAAAGCCCTTTGGTGACTGCAGGCACATGTTCTTCCTCTCTCTGCCACCGTGTAAACAGGGTTTGGATATTCACGTGGCGCCCGACACGTGACGTGGGTCTTTCCTGGGGAGGGGTCCCCCTTCTACTTACTCACTCCTGCCTACTTACAGCCACCCGGGCTGGACCTTCAGGCATTCCTGCTTATCAGAAGAACTATTTTCTTACTTTTTAGGACGGTTATCATAGTGCAGCCATTTGAAAGACCACATCTGACACAGGCTTGGCACTGTGACATTCTGATTGTTCTTAGTTGTCCGGGGCTGTCCTGTGCCCTGTAGGATGTCCAGCCCCTCCCTGACCGCTCCCTACTAGATGCTATTACCCTCTGTCCAGTTGTGACAAATGAAAAACGTCTGTAGACATCCAGACATTGCCAAACATCCCTAGGGGGCAGAATTGTCCCTGGTGGAGAGCTGGACCCATCAAACAGCTCAGATCACATCTCTTGGTGTCTGTGTGGGGAGGGATTTGCTCAGGAGGCCAGCAAGCATTCGTTTCATGGCTTTCAAAGCAGCCTGGTCTTGCTGGACTTTTCTGGGTAGGGAGGGGACCATAATGGCCATAGCCCCAGGGGACTTTAGCTTTGGCAACAAGCCTACTGGGACTTTTTTTTTTTTTTTTGAGGAGACTTTCTTACTGAATGAATAGTTAAGACAGAAAGATATCAGTGCTGGTTTTTAAAATGCAGCTGTCCAGAATTGATCTTTTCCCAGGGGAGCACATTCTAGTTACACCATTACAAAGTTGATTTCAAAGGTGGCCTCACTTGGATTGGCCTAATTTTTAAGGACCTCGGTGAACACTGAAGGCTCAGAAGCCCCTGGGAATTCAGAGGGGGTAGGACCGCCCTAGCTAATTCAGTGTAGTTAAGGAGAGGCCATCTTGGGAGGATGAGCAGGAAAAACGTCACAGGAATAAAACATGTAGGTCTGAGGATTCATGAACCCAAGCTCTCACTATGGGGTCTACTCATAAAATGAAAGGAAGAAGAAAGATCCTACCTACGAGTGCGATTTTGACGTCAAGCTGATGTCCTTCATATATCTGTGCCTGGCAGCCAAGAGATCTTTTGGGAACCATTTTAGCTCACTGCATTCCTGATTTTTGCCACCTCATTTTGCAAACTTTCTCAACAAATTTGTTTATCTTCCTTGATGGTCCGGCCTCATGCCAGTCCTCAAATTTCGGTAAGTAAGGCAGGACATCTTTCTGCAATTTGCCCAACCATCTCATTTCAGGCTGGCACATTTCCAGGTTAGTGTTATGTTGGGCTGCCCTTGCCACTTTCACTCAGAATGCCAAGCACTTTTGTAATAGCCACAAGGCACATACACAGTTAGGGTCTAAAGTAGGATTCAGGAAAACTTTTCTGTAAAGGACCAGAAAGTCAATATTTTGGCTTTACTGAGCATGTGATTTCTATTGCAACTAGCTGGAAAATGGCTGTAGCTGACATGTAAATGAATGAGCATGGCTGTGTTTCAATAAAACTTTATTTACAAAAACAGGTGACCAGCCAGATTTGGTAGGATATTGCCCTGTTTTTTTCTTAAGGCAATCTAGTATACAAAAGTCCAACTAGGTAAATGAGGAAGTGTTTATAAAATAATTATTTGATTTGGGAAAACAAAGTCCACGGTCCCATTAAAATAACAGTTGTTTCAGTCTCTTGCCATTTTTTCAGTCTCTTTTTTACTTTGATTAAAAAAAAACAAAAGAGATTAAGTATGATTTTCAGAATGGTTCAAAACTGGGTACCTAGGTCTTTGCCAGTACTTAAGTTTTTCACAATTTTTTTTTGTTTTGGTATCTTTCCAACTATATGACTCCTTGCAAGAATAGCTCTCTTTTTCTTGTTATTGCAATATTTTAAGGAATTTTTATGTATATCAACTGAACCAGGTTCTAAAGTGAATGGATACTGTACACGCACTGACTGTTAAAAGCAAGTATTTTGGCTGTGATAATATCTGCCGGGTTTTTTATGGGAGGAAAATAGAAAGCTTAAATGGATAAATGTAATTGTGAATGCTCTTTCTTGCTTAGAAAACCCAAACTAAGATATGTAAACAACTGTGACAAAGTATGTGAAGGTTATTAAAAAAAAAAAATCCTTTCCTAAGTGTGTCTCCTACAGTATTTTACTGGTATAACCTAATTTTGAGATGTTTTCTTTGCACCGGGTAGAAAGACTTTAATGTTAATTGACATGAGGTTATTCTTAAATTGAAACAAATATTAACCTGAAGGCACCTAGGATATAAAGATGGAGGAAGCAGAATAATAATTATGTTCACAAATTCACTCTAATCTCAAGCAACCTATGATTTTCTCTTTCAAATGGCATGAAAGAGCAGCACAAAATTCACAGCTTTGATCTTTTTCTGCTCAACAGAAGAAGTACCGTCAGCATCCAGATGCTTTGAAGTTTACCAGTATTAAAGACACTCCGGAGATGGTCCAGGCCAGAATTAGTTATACCCAAGCAGTGGATGTAAGTGATAATGTATATACATTATGACTCTAAGAGTGGGCTCTTCTTTCAACACTGCGATTGAAGCCGAGGGGTTCTTGGGCTGGCTCCTTGTGTTGTCCTAAGGATGAAGGAGCTCCTTGTCCTTTGCTAAGGCTCCCCTTAGCGGGGGTGCATCCTCATTAGGATGTAAATGGGGTGTTTCTGCACTTAGGAGGCCAAGTGGGGCTCCACCACCCCACTGCCCCATGACGCTGCTCACTCGCACTCCTTGCCATTTGCATGTCTCGAAGATCCAAGATTTGCCGACGCCTTCCCCCACCTCCTTTTGTTTGAAAGTGTTGTTTTCAGAACCAGGCAAAGGAAAATCTTGGTAATTGGAACACCGAAGCCATGCGTAGGGCTCTTTAGGACCCCAGGGCAGGAGTTGTTGCTACCTGAATTTCCCAGAGACTTTGAAAATGATTTATGTACGTTAGACAAACTTTCAAGCTGTTTCCTTTACAATGCGAAACCAAGGATTGACCCTTTGTCCTTCCAGCACGGGGGGGTGGGGGTGGGGTGGGGTGGGGGGGTTTGATGGAGACAAAAATAAACAAGAAGGGTCTCGTAAAAATTAACTTTAAGATATGAATGAACCTTGTTCGGCTGCTTCTACTGGGAGAAGCCCATGAACCCTTGCATAGGACAGATCTGGCTTTTAAATATCTTCAAACCATTCAACTTGCCATGAGAAAAAATTGCCACACACTTGCTTTGTGTGTGTAAGGGGATGGATTTCAAAATTCTCTTCCCTGTTGCCCAATTGGGTAAAGTTTTGGTTGTGCTTTATTTGATATAGGCATTCCAAAATGGCCTGAGTGCCTGTCAGAATATGTGATGGAATGATTTATACGCTATGGATTTAGGAATTCATAATTTCTTGATAATTAGCCCATCAGAACCAAACTGAATTCTGAGAAACAGATGGTCAAAAGAGAACTTTTGTGTGAAGGGAAACAATGTGTGTTTCTTCCTCCCCCTAACCAACTCTAGGGGGCACTGCTGTGATACGTAGAAACATCTGATAAGACAGGGTTGGAAAAGCCTGATTCAGAAACTTTCTCTGGTGGCTGATGCCAACTGCATGGGTCATTGCTAACTACTAGGATATCACAAGCCTAAATCAGGGTTCTGGGTGAACAGAGCCTCACACTCACCCAGGGGACATTTCTTAGGACAGACGTCCTGCAGATGGGGGAGCGGGGTGACAGTTGAGGTGGGAAAGGTGGCAAGGTCACTGAGGAAGAGCTGTCTTCTCTCTCTCATGCCTTCTGCGTCTGGGACCCTCTCCTGGCTTACAGCTAATAAGCAAATTACTAGATGTTAACTAGACCCCGTTTCTGCATTTGGCGCCCATCTCCGCAGCATACTACACGGGGGAAACTTTTAGCTTGTCATGATCTAGCTAGGAAGTCGAACTCAGTAGAGATGACATACATTTCACCCTGCTGGCTGTGAAATGTGGGTGGAGGCACCCTCAGCTACCACTGTGTCCCGACCAGGCTGCGGCAGCCGCAGCTCCTTAATCTCCTGGAGCGTGACTTGACTGGTGGCTGTGTGGTGCCGGGCGGGAGCTCTGGGTTTAATGCAAAACTTCCCTCTATCCACAGAGGCTGTATAAGGAACAGGGAGAAAACATGAAGCATCATTACACTCAGACCGCCGACCTCCCTGAGGTCCTGCTGGCCAAGCTGAACGCCATGAACATCAGCGAGGTGAGGCTGACTGAGGGACGCTGGTTTTCATGGGAGCGCCCATGATGCCCCCTGCTCAGAAGGGCCCTGCACTGGTTTGCTGCTCTGCTGTCACCACCTTGAAATAGGTGACATTTTTGAACAAGGGTCCCCACATTTTCATTTGCATGGGGTCCTGCAGATGGTGTAGCTGGTCTTGCAGAAGAGTCCAACTTATCTGAAAGAATGACACTGGGGAAACTGCCTGCCTGGTGCAGAGAGCACTGGAATTGAGGAGTTAAAAATCTGGAACTCTGGACTATAACTGAGTGTATCCGGCGGCTGTGCCAGGAGAAACCTGGGAGCTTCCCTCCTCCCCTCCATAATTTCTATCTGCACCTGCACCATTCCTGTTCTTTGGTAGAGACATTTGACTTTATCATACATAAGGCACCATGCAAACGCAACCTCATGCCCCCTTCTTCCAACCTACTTGCTGCTCAGAAAAATCGGGGGGCCTGAATCCGAAGCCTTGACTTTTCACATCTCCCCTCCAGCCTTCTACCCCACTCCATGGCCCACTTCTAAGGATGGGCGTAAGGCAGGATCCAACTCTGGTGGGTTTTGTTAAACTGCAATCATCTCTAACCCCAACTAGAGAGGGGGACCTACCCCAAACCAGATTCCCATTATGGTAAGCCAGAGTTTAAGAACACACCAGGTCACATGAAGGTCTTTATTGGTGCATATCTTTCTAACAGACACGTTATAAGGAATCCTGGAGCAAACTTCGCGACAGCGGGTATAAGCTGAGGTTGGACGCCATTCCATTCCAAGCAGCGAAGGCTTCGGGCGACGTCATAAGTGATGTGAGAATCCGCCTCCATTATTGTGACAGTCCTTCATCCTGAACCACTTTTACCTCCTCGTGTCCCCAACCCCTGTCTTCTTTTGCCTGTGGATAATATCCTCTGCTGTCCAAACTGACTGTGGTGGGGCAGTCAGATAATGGCCAGAGAGAAAGAGCATCGCTTACAACAAAAATTCCCTAGCCTGGGGTGCAAAGCCAAATGCTGGCCCATAAACATAGGCCCTGGGCAGATGAAATGCACCCTCTACCACGAGTGTTCCGAAAGCGAGTCCACGTGAAGAGACTGTTAGCAATGCCCCCGCCTTCCCCCAGCGCGGCCGCCCACGTGCTCACACAGGCTGCCATTTCAAATCCCAGCCCTTTAGTCATTGGGAGTCTTGCATATGAAAGAATAGACCTTTTGACGACTCCTGCGCGCTTTCTTTCAACTCACCCAGTTACTGTCAAAAGAACAAAACATTTTCACCCAATACCCACCTCTTCCATTCCGTGTCCCTTGTCCCCGAGCTGTTACTCTCTCCCGCTCTCTTTCCCTTTAGTACAAATACAAAGAGGCATTTGAGAAAATGAAAGGACAGATGCTTGGCTCCCGGAGCTTGGAGGATGATATCAGCCTTGCACATTCAGTGCACACGACCTCGCTGCAGAGTGATGTGAGTGGGGAAGATGCGACAGCCACAGCGGCCTCCCACCTGAGGACGCCATGGCACGGCACATGAATGTCGTTTGTCCTTCCACACGTGGGCATCGGTCCTGTCTCTAACTCGCTACGTGGTGTTGTTAAATCACTTGTTCCCCCTCTGGGCTTCAGTTTCTTCTATAAAAATGAGGTCTTGAGCTAGTTGATTCTTTCTGAGCTGGGCAGTCCATGATTTTGACAAGTGGTCATAAGTGGGAGCCTGTGGGCTGGATTTGGCCTCTGGAGGTATTTTGTTTGGTTTGTGGAATGAATGAATTACAAGCCTTAACGACAGGAAGATTTGACATAAAAGTTTTAGGCTTCTGGCCAGAAGGCAGACCTGCATCCACACACCTCCCTCCCCTCTTCTTGCCTTACTTCTTCATGCTACTGGTCTGGCCTCTGGGGCCATCAGATTTAAAAAGAGTCTCTCGATGTTGAATTTGACCTCTCAGTGGTGACACAGGACTGTAAACTCTGCCTCTGTGCACATATGTGAGTTGGCTAATACCAGTGACGAAGTCCACATCTGCCATCTTACAGGGGACTAAACCCTTACAGGCAGTGTCTCAGTTAACTGTCTATCTTGAGGAACTCAGCTTATTATTCATCCTCATTTTCTGGTGAGGAAATTGGGACTCTAAGTGGTTGTGTCCCTTGCCTAGGGTCAGCTGGACAGGGACAGAGCCAGGCCACAGAGCCAGCTCTACCTCTCATGCTCTTTCCACAACTTCACGTGTTTTCTGCTTCAGTTTCCCCATCCTAACTCTCTCCCTACTTGGGTTGCTCACCTAAAAATATGGAGACGGATATGAATTGTCCTTGGCCTTATGCTAGGAGTGAGGGCAGGATAGAAGCGGGAGGTGAGGAAAGGGTGACCAGAGCAGTGAGGAGGCGACAGAAGGATAGAGGAGGAGGAGGTGGGATTGTGCATCTGGTTCCCAGCACAGCCCAGGTGAGTTTCCAGACCTTGAATCATGGCTCCTCTAGGCTTGCAGCAGAGCCAGCGGTCTGAAATGGGTCTCCTTAATCCTCTCTCAGGATGGGTGTTGCTTTGAAGCAGTGAATTCTAAGCTAGTGTGAGGGGAGAATCCTTGGTGCCTAAACTTGAGTGGGTGACAGGGAAAAACACCTAGACAGGGAGCAAGTTCCCTGTATTGTCCCACCTCTGAGAAATGGGAAGATCTAAAGACTGGAGCAAGGGAATCACTGACATCTTATCTGTTCCTCACACTTCCGCGTTTTCCCCAAATGGGGGGACCATGGACTGTCTTTATCCAGATCAGTGACCTCCAGAGGCTGGGGTTGGTGGGTGTCAGGGCCTGGAGATGAGCCCTGCTTATGCAGTATTAGGCCAGTCGTGTAAGAAAAGGGCCCAGCCCTGCCAATAGCCCCGTGGGCCTACCCGGGACAGTTGCATTTCAGTGGCTCTCCCTGGTGGTCCTGTAGAAAATAGTGGCTTTGAAACAGCCGCTGTTGATCTGTCTGCCCCTCCAGGTGAATTACAAGAAAGGCTTTGAACACACGAAGGCGCAGTTCCATCTGCCGTTGGACATGGTCACCCTCGTGCATGCCAAGAAGGCTCAGACCCTGGCCAGCGACCAGGACTACAAACATCCACTGCCCCAGTACACCTCCCTGGCAGAAGACCTGAGGCTGAGCTGTGCCAAGAAGGCCCACAGATTGCAGAGCGAGGTGAGGACAGTTGGCCCCTCTCGGGCCCTTCTCCTCTCAGTGTGACCACCAGGCAGTGACCTGCAAGCTCCTGCTGGCTCAGTGGAGCCCCAGGAAATGAGGAATCCTGCAGCTGGGTCTTCTTTTGAAATACAGCCAGAGAGTTCCTGCACAACCCTTTGGCACAATGACACGAATCTAACAGTAACCCTCATTTGTTGAGTATTTATGCTGAACTCTAAGCATTGCACTTAATGCTTTATCTTTTTTCATTCTCACAATAATCCTATATTAACATTCTTTATCCCTGTTTTGGAGGGAAAATTACAGTAAGGCCTCAAGTTAAATAATTTTCCCAAAGTCACACAACTAGAGGTGAGAAAGGGAGTGCTGGGACTTGAATTTAAGGTTCAAATGACAAAGATGCCCAAGATGCCCTGAAGGTTCATGGTTCTGCGCGTTCAAGGTCCCTCTGGCCTCCAGTGGGATGGAGGAGCCCTCTGGTGCTTCATACATTCTGTGCTGCACCCGCCTTCTGGGGAGGGCTGAGGTCTGTTGGGAGAAGCTGCTCTGTGGGAACTGACCCATTTTGGGAAGAGGAGGGTGTTAAGAGGCTAGGTGGGAAATTGGGGACCCGGAGAGCCTTCCTGTGCCCTCTCTAAGAGTCTTCACGCTCCTCTGTCGTGCATTTCTGTCTGTCCTCTGAAGCCGGCCGGCTGGCTCAGGAAGCCAGGAAGCATGGGAGACTTCCTCATTGCCAAGGACACACAAGATGCTTTTCCTAACAGGCAGCAGCATCCTGCTTGCCACTCACCTCCTTTCCTGGCTTGCTAGGTTTCCGTGCTATGAGATTTGCTGGGAACTGGGCATAGGCAGCAAAATAAAACACTGCTCAGAACCTCTCCCCCAGTTTGGCTGAGCCTGCGAGCGGAGCGGCACTCAGATCTGGGTATCTGTCATCTGCTGGGGTTTTACGCCTGTGTACAGCGTTTACTGAATGACACAAACTGTCAGGAACCTGAGAGCAACTGTAGGAAGCAGGGAGCTGCCATGCTTATCTTGGGGGCCTGTTTGTCACTGGAGCAGAGCCCTGGCTTGCTCTGTCTCTGTCGTGATAGCAACAGAAAAGCAAGGCGCCCAGGGGGCGCCGCCTGGGTGCAAGGGGAGTGAATTGGGGAACTCTTTAAACTGTCAGCCCACATCATACCGGTACACGCTCACCCCACCCTCACAGATGCACACGGGCCTCGGCCAGATTACTTTGGATTCGTTTATTAGTGTTTTCTTAACTCATGCCTAATCGATGCCACCCATTGCTGCTGGATTTTGTTTTAGAAGACTCTACACCATTTCCTCATTTGCCCCATAACAACTGACTTTCTAACCACAATCCACTCCAGTGTATATTTTTTGATAGACCTCATTAAAATAAAAATCTGTCTAGCATCCTTGTAAGAGCTACTCAGACTAGTGACAGCAGAATTATTTTCCTTACTACGTTGCTTCCCAGCTCGTGAGTGTTTACTAAGAAGCCCTTGAACCAGGGCTGAGTATGATCTATCTGGGGGGACAGGTTCCAGTATTGATCCTATCAGATGCCGTGTCACGAGACCTCTGGTTTCCTTTGCTTCCCTGTTCTGAGAGTTTGGCTTTTCTGATTCGTTTTGTTGTCCTTGTAGAATCTGTACCGATCAGACCTGAACTTCATGCGAGGAGTTGCCTGTGTCATTCCGGGCACACTGGAGATTGAAGGGAGGAAGAAAGCATCGGAACTCATCAGCGAGGTAACCGGGAATTCTGGTGATAGGTGTCCCGGACGTGTCCCTAGCAGAGGTTGTCACCCAACAATTGGTTTGCTCTTCCTGCTAAAGCTGGCAGGCCGTTAAACGTCAGCAGTGGTAACTTGCTGCCTAACCTGTGGGCCTCTTTTTCCTGCTGGATTCCGCATTCAGACAGGAGACTGTTTAAGACAGCTTTGAGGCTATTGAATTAGTTCTTCTATTAGCACGTAAGACTTGTTCCCTGGCCTGTAAGTTGTACTTTTCCTGCATCCCTTTGAAGAATGACCCGGTGGTACAAGGCAAACAAGGTAGCCTTTGACAGCCAGCAGACAGAGATTGAAATTCCAGGCCAGCCCTCATTTGCTGTGTGATCTCACACCAGTGACTTGCCCTCTCTGAGCCTCAGCATCTTAATTAGTCAAATGAGTAAAGTCGTGCCACCCTTGTTTAGTTTTTGTGAGGATGAGTGCTAACTCAAGCCCTGTGCTTTCCCGGCAGCTGTGCATGACATGGTTACTGTAAGCTTGGTGATAATTTCTTGATGGAAATACAGAAGTCTTGGAATTCCAAGCCTTATGAACTCCTGGGGAGCCTTGTTTACCCCTGAGAGGGTGGTGGGACTTTTGCTCATGGCAGATACAAGGATGGGAGGGCATAATGCAAGGCATCAGGAGCAAAGTGTGTGCAGCAGCTGGACTGGGAGCGCAGATGCACTTAGGGTTTGCTTTTAGTGGGAGTGTAGATTGAACTTTGTGCTTTGTTTTCCAATGAAATCTCTGAAGTAAGTGGCTTAACCTCATGGTACATCAGAGCCCCTTTTGGAGCTTAAAAAAAGACAGAAGACTGAGCCCTACTGCCTGTTTACTGAATCCCAGTCTCCCAGGGTAGGTCCAGGCACGTATGTTTTTTAAGCTGTGCGGTTGTTTGTGGTGCACCAGTAAGGCTGAGGAGCATCGGACCTCCAGTGAGCAAAGACTGGGAGCAAACCACAAATTTAAATGGTCACGTTTATGTTCATACCAAAGGATTAGATCTCCCCATTGACAAATTCATGATTCATTCCATTCTGTCCCCCTTCTGCCTCCTCGTCCCTCTGAGTTCTGGGGTCACAAGAGCAAGGCACAAACTAGGTTCTGGAATGGCAGGCTGGAAAATGAGGCTTTACAGGCTGTACCCAAAGAACCGATTCTTCTGGCTTTACACCTTCCTGGGTCTTATTCTTCCCTTCCGTGTGCACAGAGTAAATATCGGCAGCATCCTCATTCATTCAAGTACACAGCTGTGACAGACACACCCCACCTCCTTCATGCAAAATTCAGCAACCAGATTACAAACGAGGTAAAATCTGATGGCTTTGGAATGGTCTGTTGAAAAACATTGCAAGATTGTTTACCGTATGTTTGTGGAGTGAGGGTGAGGAGTGTTTGTGTGGAGGTTGAAGAGACAGAAAGAAGATCATTATACAGAGCCTAAACATCTTCCAGAGAGAAAGAAGGCTCAGTTGGAATCTGGTTTAGTTGTCATCTCCTCCCCGAATGCAGCCACGGCCTAGCTATTTTATTATGTGTTAGTATCTCCTGGGGGCATAGTGGCAATGCCCAACCTCAGACCTACTGAATGCAAATGGTCATTTAACAAGATCCTCAGATGAGTCTCGTTCACCTTAAAGTCTGAGGAGTACTGGTCTCTAATTCATTTGTTCTATTGAGGCCAAGTCTGGCTAACCAATTTTATATGGCCATTCTGAGGATCATTACAAGGAGGAGGTATGTCCAAGGAGAGGTGTATAGTGCTGTGTTTGTCGGGCTTCTTGATTCTCTGCCTCCTCCTCTTCTCACCATTTACTCAGTTCTCACTTCAATTTATCCAGCCGAGGGGAGGTATAGGGAATGGAATCTCATTCTATAAAAAAGTCATCATTCCACTCCTGTCACTTCTGTGTCCTAGTGCCTCTCTTACAGGTTTGAAATAGGTGAGTGTGGCAGAGAATTAAATCTCGAATCATCTTTAGATTTCTCCTCTTGACTCTAACCTAGAAGACAGTTGTTATTTGGCTATTTATACTATTAATTTGCATTCACCCCTAGTCCCCTAGAATGTAAGGAACAGCAGCTTGGGTTATGAGAGACCACAGGGATTGAATTTATGATCTTGTACAGTGACAGTATCAATTTCAAATTCCTATTTAACTTTTCCTGCCTACTGAGTGAACAGGGTGCTATGGGGTAATGGCTTTTTGTGATGGCCTCTGGCCGTGAAAAATTCAACAAACACAGACTCATTGCTAATCATAAGAATGGATGTGTTTGTACCAGAAGAGACCATCCGGGCAGCATTAGCATGAGTTTACCAGTGCAAGGGATCCCAGGCTTTAGTAAAGGATGCAGACCAGGGTTTGAGGCCTCCCTTCCATCAAGCAGATCTTCCTTTTAACTTCCCAGTTCCTATTTTTTTTTTTTTTTTTTGCAGTTTTTGGCCAGGGCTGGGTTTGAACCCGCCACCTCCGGCATATGGGGCCGGCACTCTACTCCTTTGAGCCTCAGGCGCCATCCAATTTCCCAGTTCCTAATATCAGCTTTGTGCTGTGTCCTCAAGGAATATATCTATAATCTAAAGAGCTTCAGTAGTATTCTTAAATTTATTTTTCTTTCCTTAGCCTATTATTTGGCAAAGCATATTGCAATTCCTCACATATTCATTCTGTGTCATTTAATATGACTCATGCAAGACTGTCTTGATTGAAAGGAACATCTTCCCTAAGACTAAAAGTCCGACCAGGACACAGCCACTAGCCTTTCACTATCGTGTTTCTCCATTTGCAGCTGAGGGACTTCCAGCACTCAGGCAGATTCGCCTGCTGGGTGAGAACTCATCTTCTTGCCACACCCACAGGACACCATAAAAGGCATACACATTTTAAGCAAGGAAAAAACTGTACGAATTTATAATACTTAAGTAACGTTTGACTTCTCTGATTACAAAAGGTGTTCAATGTGGCTTCATATTCATTTTTTATTAGTATATATTGAGTATTACAAATTTTTAATACAGTATTTTCCTTCCTTAAAATGTGTATACATTTCTTTTGGCTTTTTGTGTGTGTGTGTGTGTGTGTGCATGCGTGTATGTGTGTATGTATATGTATATATTTCTCCCCGCTCCCCCCCCCCACAGCGTCTCTATAAAGCAGCTGGAGAGGATACAAGACACCAATATACGATGACTCTGGGTCTGCCTGAATTCATCCGAGCAAAAACAAACGCAGCCAATCTGAGTGATGTAAGTCTTTCCTTTTGCTTAAGTCCAAGCAAAAGTCGTATCTATCTGCAACTGTGGAGTAATCTAACAGTGGCCTCTCTGGCATTCACGGAGCCTTTTTAAAGTGTGTATTTTAGATGCACTTGTTAAATATACCTTCTCACAAATGTGAGTACATATATATACTCAGAGGGCCCCTACAGGGTGTGTGCTAATGGGATTGTCTCAGAATATTCTTAGAATGTTATACTACAAATGAAAGGGGTAGCCTTTGCTCATTGATTCACGTAATTTTTTAAAAGGAAATTTACATGTGTTCCCACTTTAGGCCAAATATAAGGAATCTTGGCATAATCTTCGCGCTCAAGGCTACAAGCTGACAATAGAGGCTCTCCCCTTCCAGGCTGCCCGGGCCTCTGGAGACATAGCCAGTGATGTGAGTGGAATGATATGACCTTCCATCTTGCCTAATTTCTGTTAACTTCATGTAAAACAATGTCTGTGGCTGATTTTCCTGAATTAAAGCAAATCTGTAACCATGTGAGACAGGATGTCACCTGCAGAATATATTAGTTATGAATGAGATTCTTGGATGGAGGTTGGGAAAGAAAGACTCCATTAATCAGAAGCTAAAGTCAGGCAGAGGTCTCCAGCAGGGAGATTACGATTTCGTTCTAATTGCAACTTCTAGGCAACAGTTCCCCTGTAATGCGGGAGTCGCCTGTTTTCTAACTCCACCCAGAATTAGAAAGAGAAGCCTCTGGATAGAAATGGCCGCGGACCGAGACGCACCTCCCTCTCGGCCCTCTGTAGTTTCACGCGTTGGTGTTAGGATTTGCCAGCTGTATTTCAGCCACTCTGTTGATAACGTCCATAGCTTTGGGACATGAAGGTGACTTTTTCTTTCCCACAAACAAATCACAGAAATTGTGGACTTCAAATAAATGGATCCTGTCTTTTGGGTTTAATGTTTTGCCAAGTGCTAACGGATAAAGCACACGTTTCTCTTTTACCCTTTCTAATAAATTCCTTTCGGCCATAGGACACGTAAGGGGAGTAGGGCCTTTGCTTTGGTTCTGAGGATCCGATTTTAATTAGATAGGAAGAATGGAGCGGCGTTTTAATTGTTCATCCCCCAGGGAAGAAGGCACATGCTCAGGTCAACCCCTCTCTGGTTTTTCTTATAATCACCACCTCCTAGTGTAAGAACAGGCGACTTTTCCAGGCTCTGCAATGAGAATGCACAGATGGGATTTGACTGGCTGTCTTCCCCTCCAGTTTCTCTACAGACACGACTTTGTGAAGGAGCGAGGGAAGCTCATTGGGGTCCAGAGTGTGAGTGACGACCCCCGGCTCCACCACTGCCGGCAGATGGGCCAGCTGCAGAGTGACAATCAGTACAAGAGGGAGGCAGCCAGCAGCCAAGCTCAGTGCCACCTACCCTTGGACATGGTGCACCTGGTCCATGCTAGGAAGGCCCAGGCCCTGGCTAGTGACTATGACTACAGGACCCAGTGCCATGACTTCACGGCGCTGCCAGAGGACCTGAAGATGGCCTGGGCCAAGAAAGCCCATGCCCTGCAGAGTGAGGTAAGGGACCTTGTGAAAAGCAAACAGCCTGACCTTCCTCCTCCCACCAAGCCTGGATGTAAAGCTTTGCTTCTTCCTAGCCTTTCGGACCCCTCTGAGACCTCCTCTCAGCTCTAAACGATGACTTGCATGATCAGTGTCATCTGGGTTAGAATCGTTCATCCAATTATTGAGCAAATATTTACTGAGCGCCCACTATGTGCCAGGTACCATTCTAGGCCCTGGGAATACAGCAGTCAACAAAAAAGCCAAAAAATTCCTGCGATCATGAAACTTCCATTATACAGGAGGGAGATAAACCATGATAAATAAGTAAAATGCAGTAGAACCTCCATGGCTGACCACCTCCCTGCATTGAACACCTCCTCAAGTTGACCGAATTTTCAGAGACTGGCCACGCACCACATGTACGTCCCAGTACAGGAGGCCTAGTTCCTTATGTTGATCAGTTTGTTACAGCCCCTTGGGTGGTGACCTTATAGTGGTTGTAATATAGTATGTCAGATGTGATGCAAGCCATGGAGACAGAGCAGGGAAGTGAGGTGGGAAGGTGTGTATGCGTGTATGTGTGTACATGAACCTGTGCCACTTAAAAGAGGGCCAACGAGGTCTCTCATAAGAGCAAAAGCCTAAGGGAAAAGGGAAAGGGGGATAGAGCAGTCCAGGAAGGAGAATAGCGAGATCCGAGGCCAAGGACCTTAGCAGGGGCATGTTTGGTGTGTGTGGGACAAGACTGAAGCAAGTGAGTGAGTGTAGCGGGGGTGGTCACAGGGGATGGGCAGAGAGAGAACAGGGCCTGGCTGTGCACGGGCAGGGTGAAGGTGGTGCTATGGCAAGAATGAAGTAGCCGTCACTTTCCCTCACCTACAGTTCACCTTTGCTTGTACCCTTGTTACACACTCTGAGGTGGGGACAGCTGTTATTCTTGTTTTAGGAATGAGGTCTCATGGGAGGTAGGGAGGCAGGGCCGGCTCCAGAACTCAGACCCTTAGCATCCCGCCGTCTGGTACAGGGCACGGAGCAAGTGAGATGCACCCCTCACAGTGCAGGCGTAGACCCTGAGCCCACAAAGGAGAGAGCATGCCCCAAGCAAGGGCACTAGCTGGGGACCCAGTCCCTGCTGTGTCCTGGTGGGAAATTCTAGAGTCAGGCTGCTAAGATTCAAATCCCAGCTCTTCCACTGGCTGGGTGAACTTGGACTAATCCACACCCTCCCCAAGCCTCAGACATGGTAATGGTGAGGTGGGACATGAGACGTGATAATGACGATGGGTTTGTGGTGCACAGTGAGGCAGGACGCACGTGCTGCAGGCACCGTGTCTCACGTGGGCTCTCGAGGCCCCGCAGCAACTCAAGGAGGAAGTTGTCGTCATTTTAGAGCAGAACCCGCCATCTACGTCAGAGTTCCTGCACCCTTGACATCACAGATAATTTACAGCCTATCCTGTGTGTGGTAGGACATGTGGCAACATTCCTGATCTCTGTCCCCGAGGTGTCCACACCACCCCCACAGTGTGACAACCACAAATACCTCCAGATATTGCCAAATGTCCCTGGGGGACAAAGTACCCCTGTCTGAGCGTCCAGTTCTCAGTTGGGAAGTGGTCTGTATGAAACACTTATCACGATGCCTCATCCACAGAAACTCTAGAGTAAGTATTAGCTCTACACCAGTCTCCCGATTCTGGTTGCCTTCAGGGCAGTGACTACTTTTAGTCTAATTCTATACGGCAATATGCATTGTAAATACATAATTCATTATTAATTATTCTAACAATGACTTTATTATTTAATAATTCAATTATCATTCAATTGTTTGCCTTGATCTGTTAGAACTACAATACCCCATCAAGTGGGTGGATTGGAGTGAGTTCACATGGACCCCACATTGGAGATTTGGTTACTGGAGTGTCAGCTCACGTTCTAGCCTCAAAGTCTTTCCACTTGCTGGATGGTGATTCTGAGGCCCCAAGGACAGTTCACAGCATGACTCTGCTGCCCAACCAGGGACCCTCTTGTCAAGGGTCTATTTCTGGGGAGAAGAGAAACCTTCAGGGATAGGATAGGCCCTTGCGAGGACATGCAGGCTCCCTGGGAGGGATAAGGGAGGCCGTGCTGGGAGCTGGGAGATCGATCAACACTCAGCTTTGTCACTTACTGCCTGTGTGTCCTTGAGTGATCACTTCATTTGCTAGGAAAAGCAAAGAGGTTCAGTTTGATCTGTGATCTCAGAATTTTGAGATTCATGGGAAAATGCCTTTTGAAATGGTGGGATCAACATATCATCAGATTTTATTTTACTAAGTGGGGAAAAAGAAAAAAAACTAACCACCACCTTCAAGCTACCGTTTACATCACTTTTATTTCTGAACAGTGAAGTAAACACTAAAAAAAAGTAGAGGGAGCATAATCTAAAAAGGAGAGTTGGCAATCTTATCCTGACATGTTAAAAGCGGATGTGGATTAACTTTTTGAATGAATGCTAAGAAATTATTGCTTAAATTTCAAATTACTATACTAGGCTGTATACTTTGGGGGAAATGACTTGGTTATTCTAGGAGTCTGGATTTCAGGAGACTATGAACAGTAGACCCCCCCATGTCCAACTGATTATGAGACTTCAACTGTATTGCAGTCATTATCAAAAACCCAATTTCACATGGATATATTATGTAGGAGAAAACCCAAATGCTCACAGGAATTCACCTGGGCAGCCCCAGCCTTCAGCTGCTTCTCTTGCCCACAACCACCCCACCCCCAGGCCAGAAAGAGAGCTTTGAGTTGAATCAGAAGGGGCCTGCCGGAGTTCACCCCTAAGCTCCTATGGGCTGGTCCACCCAGCACCCTCAGGAAGGGTGTGTTCGTAATGGGCGGTGCTTCACTCGTTGTCTTAGAATTCTTCCAAACTACCTTCCGCTTAGCAGTCTTCTTGACTCTGTCACCTTTCAGGTGCTTTTCAAGTCTATATTCCATTCCCCCCTCCTCCACGGTCTCACACCAGGGCTGCAGGGAGTCCTCAAAGGCATGTGCGGGAACTGTTCTGGGGACAGTTTACAGCCATGTGGCCTCAAACAGATCCTTAAACCCCCCCCCCCCAGGGTTCAGTTTCCCTTCAGAAATAACAGTAACAACAATAACCGCAACTAACCAGGGCTGTACACTTGCCCTGGCCAGGCATTAGGGTAAATACTTTGTGCAGAAAATCTCATTTAATACCCACGTGGGCACTAATATTATTCTTATTTTTACAGATGTGGCCATAAGACACTAATAATCTAAGTAGTTTGGCCAAGGTTGCAAGCAGGTGGGGAAATGTGCTCAAGGCCATACAGCCAGTAGGAGGCACAGTGGGGCTTCCAGCTCTGGTCCCCTGACTCCCCAGGTGGCTGGATTGTGAACCTGGGTGCTCTGGCTCCTGCATCTATTCTCTTAACCACAGCAGGTGTGGCTGGACCACAGTACAGCAACCCATGGCTCTTCTGAGAGTCTCAACAGTCATTTGAATACTGACATTGTTCTCTGGATGAGAATGACCTCTCCTTTGTAGGATGGTATGAGGACGGAAAGAAATGGTTTGTCTAGAGCAAACCCCACTCTGTGCAAGGTGGTGATGACAGCATCTCTTATTAATATGAGAAATATATTCTTTCCTCCAGGCGCCTGCTCGGTGCAATTGTTTACATCCTTCCCGCTTCGTTAGAACTCAGGAGCAGCACAAAATAGGGGTGCCAGGAAACTTCACATGGGCCCCTCAAGGTGGCTTCCAGGACCCCTTAGGACATTGAGGGAAAAGAGCAGGGCTGCCTTTTGGGGAAGCCAGATTCGCTTGGGTAACTAGGGAAGGTCTCTCATTATCTTAGAATTCTTCTAAACCACCTTTGGCTTAGCAGATTCTTCTTGATTCCTCTCCCCCTCTCCCCTCTTTTTATCGTGAAGTCTGGGGCAGATGTGTTGTTTTTAGGGTCTGCGTGAATAGTCAAAGCTGGGCTGGGAGCTGAGATATCAATAGATGATCCATTTATAAGAGAGTCAGAGGCACAGTCAGATCTTTGGGGAACCTGCATCTTGCTTTCTGACTTAACCTGGGATCGTACTGTTCAGCTCAACAAAAGGCAAGTTGAAAGAGCGCTCCCCACTTCATCTCGCTTATGAAAGGAGCAAGGCCCGGCTGTGAAGAGGCCCTGTAGGATTATTCTCTCCAACTTAGAAATTTATCCAATTTTCTCTGTTCTTTATCAGAGTGCAAGGCAAAAGCTTTGCCGTTGTAGACTGAAAGATCGCGGTATAAAAAGCAATCTTACTGACATGGGGTTTTGAAACCTGCTCCCAAGCCTGAGTGATGTCTCCCTTCGCCAGTTGGAAAGCAGAGTCAAATTTGCACAGGGGCATTAACCGGCAGACAGTAGATCAGAAACGGACCCTCTTTGAGGCCAGCTGTGAGGAGCGCTGTGAATCTGGAAATGAAAGGGAACTACAAAGGCCAAGAGGCTGATTTCTGGAGTGATATTTTGCGTTACAGCACAGCTTACGTCTAAATTAGAGAAATGCCATCAACTTCATTTAGATCCAAATTTTAGATTTCCTCAGAGGGGCTTTCTCTACCTTTAAAAATGCCTAATTTCCATAAAGAGGAAAGCAAAGCATCGGCGGGGCCTGTGTTATTGTAGGTGATGGTGGGCAGATGGGGGAGGGGTAACCAGATTTGACATTCAGGGAGGCTCCTGGTCAGGTCTTAAAGTGCTGTTTACTGTTGTCTCCCAGAATATTGCAGTAGCCTCATCTTCTGACCTCTTAAAATATGAGGAAAGAGAGCAAGGCTCAGCCCATTTTTGCAGTATAAGCAAATCATGATGACGATTAAGGGGAGGACGGGGCAAACTGAGGCATGAAAAAATTAACATGGCATGCTCACCGTTAATGGGTTATAGCTAAGTTTGTTCCAGGTTGTAAGGTCCTGCTGTCATTGACTCTGACCCAGTCTGCTTCCACCACCACGAAAACAAACATCGGACTTAAAGAATGGCTCTTGTCCCTGATTTCATGAGAAGAGAGAAGTTGTTACAACCTTTAAGTAACACAGAGAGAAACTGAGTCACTTTTTGGTAAAGAGATTTGCTTTAAGCAACAGCAGGGTGGGTCCAGGTCTCCAAACCCTTTTATCAGTGGACCAGTGTGTAGAAAGTTTCTATTTAGACTGTTAATTGCTCCCCCTGCGCCCATGAGAGCCTGTATCTCAGCTCTTCCTTTAAGTCAGCGGTTCTCAACCTGTGGGTCACAAACCACAGGAACGGTATTAAAGAGCCGCGGCATTAGGAAGGTTGAGAACCACCGCTAAGTGATCATTTGCACAGGTCATTACTTTCTGCTTGAAATCCTTCCAATTCGCTGGTGGGACCTTCTTGTACCTTGTGTATGATCTGTTATTTAATTCCTGGTGGAACCACCAATGCAAACCGTTTGACCCAGTCATGCCCAGTAAGCTCCCAGCAAAGATGGTGAAATGTTATAACAGAGCATTGTCACAAATGCTGTTGCAAGTCCAGGAGCTTCCTGAAAGGCCTCAGGACTCTTAGGTGCTGTCCTGACAGATGCCCATGTGTTCTCCCTGCAGCTGCGCTACAAGGCAGACTTGACCGGCATGAAGGGCATAGGATGGCTGGCGCTGAGGTCCCCACAGATAGAGAGTGCGAAGAAGGCTGGAGAACTCATCAGTGAGGTACCACCCACCGTGCCTGCCAGTGCCGACAAGGGCAACCTAGCATCTCCTTCTGAAGAGGGAACCTGTGTATGGGATGGAGATCCCAAGAGGGCCCTGCGGCCACTAGACTGACTCCCAGTTTTTTTCTGGGGGCCATTTGCAACCATATCTCAAGACAGAATGAAATTTCCATCCAAAGGAATTCACTTCTGGGAAACTAAATGCGTGCTCTATTCGTAAAGTTCCCGGCAAAATCTTTTGTGCAATAATGACCTAAACTAGCCTTTTCTTTTCATTGGGTTGGGGGAATTGGCCACCCACAGAGTAGACTCAGAGTTCCAGTGTCCAGAGGTTGTCTGATTTCAGGTATTAGACATCACACAGGGATGGTCACGTTAACTGAACCCTCCACTGTACTGATGTCCTGGGGATCCGTAACCTGGCCGCACTGCCTTCTTCAGTTTCTTAGTAACAGAATTTACATAGCATCTGAACAGAGCGTACGGACGCAAAATCCTGACTTTTACTGAATTCCTTCATTGTAAGGGGTATTTTGTAGCCTCTCTCTTCAGGAGAGTGAATCCCTATAACGTGATCCTTGTGACATAGGCAGCTTGGATCTTTTCCATGCCCTCACTTGCTAGGAGCACACCAAGAAGAAAGACTTATTTTCTAATAATGGCAAGGGCATGTTGGCTCTGAGAAGGCCGGGTGGAGCTGCATCCACAAAGACGCATGATGTCTGGCTGTGTTTATGGGAATCCTTGTCTTTCTCTTACAGACCAAATACCGTAAAAAACCGGACAGTATCAAGTTCACCACAGTGGTTGACTCCCCTGACCTGGTTCATGCCAAGAACAGCTACTTACACTGTAACGAGGTGGGTTCTCTCTCTTTGTTCATCCCAGGCACGCAGTGGACCACTGCCGCTCAATCATCAGTGCTTAAGGACCGGGCTCTGGACAGATGTGGGTGCAAACCTTCTGTCTGCTGCCTGCATGATCTTGGGGCCATTACTTAATCCCTTCTAATCGTGGTTCCTTTATTTGAAGGATGGAGGGAATAATGATAGCAATCATTTCATAAGATTAAAAGAATTAAGTGAGGAATGAAATAAATAAAAGCACATAAGTCTTTTAGCAAGAACCTAGAACATAGTAAGTCCTCAATAAATGTTCCTGATGGTAGGTCTGATTCATAATCATAATGATAATAATGCCAAATATTATTAGTGATCCCTTAGCAAATACACTAGATCAGATGCATCTTACTTGTTGATAACAATGAAATTAAAATCTTAATATAACCCAGTTAGGAAAAAAAGAATAGCTGTACTTAAAGCTTCTTTCTGCTTTTACTTTCTGTGTAATTTAGCCCCATTTCCTGTCTCCTGTATCTTTTGCAAGGAATAGGAAGATGATTTTTTTTTTTCCCGAAATTGTCAAGGGATTCGGTTCTATAGGCACAGTGACAAAGTGCTGCTTCCTCTCAGAAAGCCGTACTGCCCGGTTCACGTTTGCAAAGCCCGAGTTAAATTTGGGAAGGGATCAAAAGATCAAAAATTTCATCTCTAAAAATACATGAGAGCCAAACACTTTTTAAAATTGTTTGCAGATCCTAAATTACTGCTCTAAAAATCACAATCAAGATAAAACTGGAGTTATAGAATTGTGTCTTCCCTGGGCTCCAGGTAGACTATGAA
This sequence comes from Galagoides demidoff, assembly GCA_963574575.1. Lineage (NCBI taxonomy): Eukaryota > Metazoa > Chordata > Mammalia > Primates > Galagidae > Galagoides > Galagoides demidoff. The sequence continues at coordinate 34,312 of CAUYQV010175174.1, forward strand.
AATTGTAATTGCTGAAACAGATATTAAGGCATTCCATAAGAAAAAGGACTTAACCACATGTGCTATGCGTATTGTTATCACCATATTGTTACCATTACTGTTAATGCTAAACACCAAAGGCACTGAGGCTCTATCTCCTTACTAGTAAAAAGCATGTCTGGTGCTCAGTTGGGAAGATTCTCTGACCTATCTGTCCATCTTCTACTGTGTAAAACACACAGGTGTGGCTGACTGCAATGTTGTTTGTGGCCCTTTTAGAGCAGATCTTGATGAACGTTCTTAACAGGGTCTATTTAAAACCAACCACCCAGCTGGGTGTGGGAGCTCATGCCTCCCTTTGGCACTCTGGGAGGCCAAAGCAGGTGGATTGCTTGAGCTTAGGAGTTTGAGACCAGCCTGAGCAAAAGTGAGACCTCCCCCACACTAAAAACAGAAAAAGTAGCTGAGCGTGGTGGTGCACACCTATAGTCCCTGCTACTCAGGAGGCTGAAGCAAGAGGACTGCTTAAGTCTAGAAGTTTGAGGTTGCTGTGAGCTGTGATGCCACAGCACTCTACTCAGGGTCACAGAGTGAGACTCTGTCTAAAAAAACAAAACAAACAAACAAAAAAACAACCAGCCATCTCCTCTGACCCTGGCTACAAAGGGACCTGCCATCAATTGGTGGGTTCTGGAGAGATATTCCCCATGGTGGGGCTGGGTTCTGCCCCATCCCGTGGACACTCAGGTGCAGGGGCTGGAGAGGGAATCGGCTTTTCCTCCTTCCCAGTGGTTTTAGCTAGTGTGCATCTACGCTTACTGTGAGCTTGTCTTATCCATAGCGCCTGTACAGGTCGGGGGATGCAGAGTCCCTGCACAGATACACCGTGATCCCCGACCACCCCGATTTCACCCGAGCCCGCCTCAACGCGCTGCATCTGAGTGACGTAAGTGACCCGGTGGTTCATATGGCCTGCCCCTGCTTTTGTAAAATTATCCGTGCCCGGCATGGGTTTTGTTTGTTTAAAAGTCCTAGGAAGGAGCCCTCGGAACAGAAAATGCTGGACTGAGAGTGGGACAAACTACGTGTGTGACTTTCAGTCATTTTCCTCAGTTTTATCACTTATAAAATGGGAACAGGCTGGGCTAAACTGAAATTCCTATCAGCTGTAAAATTCCGATTCTGGGCAGGAGTCCAAAGACCCCCATTGTGTGTGAGTAACAGACAGGGGGTTGTCCCTGGCCCTGGCGGGTGTAGACGCCAGCTCTGTTTGCTTCCCGGACTCCTCTCTTCGGCCATTCAGCAGAGTGTAACTGCAGAGATGGAGTGGCGCTGTCACACCCCGCAGCTTGGACAGATGCTGCAACTATAGCTGGTCCTGTCCAAATGCAGCTCGCTCCTTTGTGCGTGGGACTGTGGCCTTCAGCACTCTGGTTTCCCTTGGACGTGTGCCCTTTGCGTGCATAACCAAGATGCTGTTTCCTAAACCCAGGCTTGTTGTTAGCAGGGGTTGGAGGCCCCTGGTTGTAATAGAATAGGCGGTCGCTCTGCCAGCAAAGCTGTGATCTTGGGATAACAGGTAGAGGAGCGGCGGAATCAAAAGACACTGTGAGATCAGAATAACACAGGCTGAGTGTGTCGGCCTGGGGCAGCGTGGGGCCTCCCAGAGTCCGGCCATTCTTCCCTCCCTAGCCTGGCCATTGTGTCCTGGGGCTCCGTGCAGATCAACAGCTGCTGCCGCTCACCCCAGAGGTGGCTGCCTCGCAGGGGTTGGCGAGAGGCGCCTTCTAGTTAGCCTGTGTATTAGTTTGTTGCGTTTGTAAAGCCCTGTGGGATCCCACGCGGTGAATGCAACGGTGCTTTGTAAATATGAGTTATTATGGCCATTTGATGCTTTTGAGGGATGTGCGAGGGATAATTTTAGAACAGCAGCTCTGGTGGGCTGACCTCCATCTGGGGAGGCAGGGCCTCCCCCTCAGCAGAACTTGCACAAAACATCCATCTCATTAATGTCTCAAGGATGGGGGGAGGCCAGGCCTCCACTGGAGAAAGCATTGGAGGCCCACAGCCGTGGAGACTGGGATGGCTCTGCCGGTTCATGTGGGGACCCCGTGTAAGGAGGACAGCCACCCCAGGCTAGCAAGGGAAGCATCTTCTCTCTCACAAGGGATGCCTATCCACAGAGTCCTGGAGCTGAAATTAACCGCCGAGGTATGCGGATATGGAGAACTCATGAACCTCTTTTGAAAGAGCACTTCTTCGGGGGCGTGTGGAACACGCACAATTGGATCAAGTGCTCTGTGAGGAAGATGTGGAGGGAAAGTGACCTTCCTGGGCAAAGAAAGCCATTGAGATGTGTAAGGCAGCCGAAATAACTAAAAATCAAATGACTCTAATGTGTGAGGATGAGGACAAAACTGCGCCCACTGTGATAAAGAAGAGGAACGCCCAGGGTTCCAAATCAAAGGGCCTATGGAATCTAAAGACTCCCAGTGGCAAGGCAAAAACCTCAACAGAATAAAAAACTCAGGGAGGAAGAGCCCACAATCAAGCAAACAGTATCCAGGGAGAAGTTACCCGGAGAAGGAAGCCGGCACATCGGCAGACCCCCAATTTGGGCCATGCTTTCTAGTTGACCCTGAGTTATAGAGACTCAGGAGCTGGGGTGTGTTGGACACCTAAGTAGGGTGACATTGGAGTTTGATGTTGGATAAAGTTTGGTGTTGATAACTAGCACAGATTTAGCGTGGATGCTCTTATTAGGAAGGCCCTGGATGCCCCTTTGAGATAGGGTTTTGACTGTATTTGCTACTCTAATATGTGTGCGGCCACCATGACAGGAAGTTCAGTGGTACGGAGGACGGTCATGCTGTCATTGTCTGAGCATTCCTCCTCTCCTACGGGTCTTTCAGTCCAACCTGCTAACTCAGGGGCGACCCAGTAAATCTAATCATCCTGGCTCTGTTTGCCGTGTGTCCATGAGGTGATTAGACCAGTGATGAATGGTTCTGCATTTCCAGCATTGAGCTCAGGGTCTGTGGTGCTGGATGTTGGCATTTGGAGGTGATGGTGCAGGGGAAGGTGGCGGTGAACTTCCACCGTGCACAGAAAGGACGAGATCCGCCACGCTTGGCCCGAGCACTCTGTGGTCCTCTCTAGTTTCAGGCCCAGGTGTGGGATGGGGTGGAGCACTTTGCCTTTCATCTGCCACTCTTCCTTTGCTTAAGCCCCCCAAGTCCCCTGTAGAACAGAGCGCCAGCCTTGACCTCCATTTCTAGGCGACAAAAGTAAGGTTCTTAAGGGCCCCCTGACCTGCTGTAGCTCACGGAATGCGTGAGCGACCGACACGGTCTGGGGCTGTCACTTTGTCATCTGTTGGTGATGTGCCTCTCCTGCTGTCTCCCTTCTCTGTGGCTGAATAAAGGATGGCCCTCCACTGGGATCTCCAGATGACTCCTTTCATGGAGCCATTCCCTTATCTTGAAAAAAAAAAAATATTAGCTACATGAAGGCACGGAAGATTTTGATGCCTCTATCGGCGATGTGGGTCTACCTGAGGACTAAGAGGATATGATTACAGACTCCCAGAGGGCGTGTGAGAACAACTTGAAAAGGGGAAAAAATGAAAGAGGAAGATATGAAACACATGGGTCAGGTGCTCGGTCAGGTTCTTGACAATAAATTTAATTCAGGTAAAGGCTCTTCCCTTCGCGCCGGCCCCAGGGGTGTGTGTGAGATGCAGCATGCCTCATAGGCGCCGTGTGGGACACCACATCAAAGCCGAGCTGAGCGCCCCCCGCCCCCCGGAAGTCAGTGAGGCTAATAAACACGTGGGTGCCAAGACCTAAGGAATAACACTGTCAGCAGACGGGAAGAAGAAACTGGATTCTGGAAGTGTGAGTTCTGACATCTTGAAGCTGCAAACCAGATTCACTGAAGGTGGATGCAGAGACAGGAAGGAATGGGCAGGGCCCTCCAATCTGGGTAGCAAATGAGCCGGACCCACAGCTGCTAGTCTCCCCGAGCAGGGCCTCGGAGTTGGTGAAACTCTATGGGGCAGCCCACCAACCCCTGCGCTGGGGGTCCCCAGGGTAGATGTGGGGCCTTACGCTCTGCCATCCTGGGAACCAGCCAAACAAAGGGGCACAGGCTTAGGAACAGTGCTGCTAAAAACCAGCAGCGTGTGGGACAGCAGAGTGACACCTGTCGACTCATGATTTTGTTTTCCCAATCTAGAAAGTCTACAGAAACTCTTGGGAGCAGACCCGGGCTGGCGGTTATGACTTCAGGCTGGACGCCATCCCGTTCCAGACTGCCCGGGCATCCAGGGAGATCGCCAGTGACGTAAGACCTGACACTCTCTCCCTTCATCACTGATAGATGGGGTTACTCTGGTTTTCCCAGTTCTATTGAAAAGCAAATTACCGGGACCTGTCAAGATCATCTCTCTCTCTTCCTGTACCAGATTTGAACACAAACTGTATTTCAAATGAAAGCAAGAAAATCGGTCCTGTCTTCTAGGATCTTAGCCAGAAATTTAAGATTAGAGAGGGCTGTATTTTCACTCCTTCTCTTTTGAGAGAGGCATTCTTAAAAGTTAGTATCTAGGTAGCTAGACATCGTGGACATGTGATTGGTTTGTTGATTTGCAGTAAAGGGACTTCTTTTAGCTGAAGGGCAGCGTGGTGGTAGAGCAGAAAGAGATTGGGCTCTTCCCTTAAATCAGTGATTCTCAACCTTCCTAATGCTGCAAGCCTTTAATACAGTTCCTGTGGGTCGCAATCCACAGGTTGAGAACCAATGCCTTAGACTGACTCGAGTTCAAATCCTGACTCAATCATTTAGGAATTTGGCTGTTTGTCTCAAACAAGTTGCTTAAATTCTCGGAACTCAAATTTCCACATCAATGAAATAGGAGTTTTGTCTCCAGAGACTAATGTGGCAATCAAAACAAAATGGGGTCTGGTGTCTGGCATGTAACAGGTGCTCAAAACATGGCCGTTATTATTATCAAAACAGAGGGTGTCATTGACAAGGCAGCCATCCCTCAACACAGACACAGGCTGACCTGTGAACAGTTTCATGGGATAAGTGCAGAAATCAGAACAAGCATTCTTTGGAAATTTTTTAGCAATTAGATGTTGTAGCATCCCAGCATGTGACCAGTGGAGTCATCTCACTGAACAGGGTGAAGGCCAGTTTGGGTGTTACCAAGCGTACCTGGTACTGCTATATACTACTCCCAGGCAGTAGGACCACATGTTGGGCTTTAATGCATTGTAAATTTAAAAAGCCAAACAAAATGAAAGTGGTCCTGCACTACCGAGGGTTTTAGTAGCGCTGGACGAGGTCCCTGAAGGCTGGAAAGAATCAAAGGCAGACTGGCTGTGTGAGCATGGTGTGCTTCTCTTCCTGTCAGGGTGTTAATTACAGCGGCAACAACTTCAGTAGCCACCATGTGGTGGACACGAGCTGGCTCCAGACAGGAGGCTCAGCCCCTATCTAGTTGAATCGTCTCAACCTCCCATGGAAGGAGGGAGATCTTTCTCCCATTTGATCAGATGGGGGAACTGAGGCTCAGAGACTCAGTAACTGGTCTAAGGCTACACAGCTAGGTCAGCTTAAATCCCAAACTGGCCCCCTTACAAACTCTCAAGGCTCCTGTAAGAAACTTGTGGGCTGGCCCCATCACTCAGGCTGGCCCGAGGGGAGGTGGGCGGTGAGACTCAACTGTGACCACCTCTGCTCCTCTGACTCGCAGTTCCGGTACAAAGAGGCTTTCCTGCGGGACCGGGGCCTGCAGATTGGGTACCGCAGCGTCCAGGATGACCCGAGGATGAGGCATTTCCTCAACGTTGGCAGACTCCAGAGTGACAACGAGTACAGAAAGGACTTTGCTAAGAATCGGTCCCAGTTCCACAGCCGCACAGACCAGCCCAGCTTTCTTCAGGCCAAGAGGAGCCAGCAACTGGCCAGCGATGTGCATTACAGGCAGCCCTTGCCCCAGCCCACCAGCGACCCAGAGCAGCTGGGCCTGAAGCACGCCCAGAAGGCTCACCAGTTACAGAGCGATGTGAGCGCCTCCCCCCGCCCCCGGCTGAGCCCCTTCCACTGGTGTCACTTCCATAATCCCCTATTCCATGTTCCCTTCTAGGGGGAGCTGGGCTGAGATAGATTCCAAGACACCTAAGGCTTTAGTGCCAGAAGGAACAATAACAGTAGCTGCCATTTCTTGATTCCCTTTGGTGGGCCAGGCTCTGGGTCAAATCCTTTCTAAGCATCAAGCCACATAACACAACCTAGCACTGCCCCATGTTAGAGATGAGGAATCCAAGGCTTAGGTGACTTAGTCAACATCACACAGCAAGTACGTGGCAGGCCTGAGATATGAACTGTGCTTGACTTGATGTGAGAGCCCAGGCCCTTGGTGGCAATGCGCTGCTTCCAAGAGAGCTTAGTAATCACCGCACCCAGACCTTGCCCTTTCCCTGGGGAGAAATTAAAGCCCAAGGAAGGGAAGTGACTTCCCTCAGGCCACAGAGTGAGTTTCGGTAGGAGCAGGTGTCCTCTGCCTGCCCCACTGCAGCTCCCATCACTTGAATGGGACAAGGGCAACGTGCTGGCCCAGCCCACAGCACACAGGATCCTCCACCGCCAGGAGCTCCGGCTGAACACAGATTTGCTCCCCTCACTGAGGCTTTACTGACAACACCGCCTCCCCCTTCGTGTGGCTGCCTCTTCAGTCCTGTTTACTTAGACCCTGCTGACATTCCTCTTGCTCCCCTTCTTTCCCCAAGGTCAAGTACAAATCAGACTTGAACCTGACCAGAGGTGTTGGCTGGACCCCGCCTGGCTCCTACAAAGTGGAAATGGCTCGGCGGGCGGCAGAACTGGCCAACGCAAGGGGCCTGGGTCTCCGGGGGGCTTACGTGAGTAGCAAGCTGCCAACCCACCCTAGCTTGCAAGGCCATGGGGAAACACAAACTCATTGTTTCTTTTCAAAGTTTATTTTTGGCCAAAGGTCAGGTAGCTCTAAAGAAGTGTGAAATGCAGCTCAAGCAAGGCGCCTAATTTCATGGGTCTGAGATGACCGGGCAGATGACACGCGGGTTAAACTTCCTGCAGGGCTTTCTCTGAAGTCACAGCTATTAGTTCTGCAGAGGCAAACCTACCGGGGCGACATCAATCCCGGGCCAGGGCAGCCGGGCTGTGCTGACTGCTTGCTTGTTACATTCGCAGAAAGGGTCAGGGACTTGCTGGCTACCACCGTTTGCATTTTGAACCCTACTTTGTTCAGAAGAAAGATGCCAGTCTAAATGAGGGACTGGCTTTGTTTCTTTCTTGTTCTTGCCTTGAGGGTCCTTTTTCCCGGGGAGGGTGGAGGAGAGCAGCGGGATGGGGAGCGTGAGCGTGTGCCTGCTGCTCCCAGGGTATCTGAGCATGTCCTGTGGGAGCAGGAAGCAAGCTTCATTGGGACTCAGGGGGGCTGTTTGATTTCTGCAGGGGGGGCTGGAGGCAGTGCAGGTTGGAGATCATCAGACGGGGGATGTGAACCCAGACGCCACTGAGATTCTGCACGTCAAAAGGAAGAAGGCCCTGCTGCTATGAGTGTACAGCGTCCACCCTGGTTCTGTGAGAGAGAAGCCAGCCGGAGATGACGTGTTCTTGCCAGACGTTCTTTAGGTGGCAAGCTATGAAAATAGCCCACAAGCGCACCCAGATCTGCCTTTATTAAAATAACAACTCTGAATGCAAATGGAGCATGTTGTATTTCTGTTCTCTTCCTGATACCTAGACATGGTCGGCTGGGTCAGTTGAGGAGCTCAAGTGTCTAGGATGAGGAATCAAAGCGTGAAGGTGACCGACTCCCACCGGCGCTGGGCATTCTGTAATCCACATTTGCAAATGTCCCAGGTGGGGGGCAGTCTCTGTGAACACTGATTTTCTAGAGGGTGCAATTGTTTGAGGGAAGCAGACATAATATATATTTTTTGTGCATTCCATTATTCTTGGGTTACTCGGGAAGGCAGAAAGAGCCCAAGGAGAGGGGGCAGGTGCTGAGCCAGGAGGGCCTGCCAGGCAGCAGCTGTCTCTGTTTAGTGCGTGGACGCTCTCAGGGGTGTCTGTCGTTGCCCAGGCACTGAGGAGGAAGGGCTCTGAGTTCAGAAGACGGGACCTTAGAAGCCAGCCTCCCTTTGGATGGTGGTTTTGATCCAATTCAGGAACTTGGTAACTTGCGTGTAGACCCCCGGCTTCTTCCCGCATTCCAGACCCCAGCTCACTATGCCGTAGACGTAGTAGGTGCCGTCCTTCTCGCAGGTCAGAGGGCCTCCGGAGTCACCCTAAGGGACGCAGAGGTGCAAAGTCATCCTTGTGGGCCAGAATATACTAGGGATGCCTCCACTCCTCCCCAGGGGATGCTTCTCTAGAAAGCAGTGGGAAGGCCCTTCCGGGGCTTCACATGGCACGAGGCTTCTGGGGGAGAGTCCCTAACACTGCCCTCTGTCCCCAAGACTGTGAAGGCTCTTAGTCACACAGATACCATGACTGGGAGTTCCCAGAGACCTTCGACTTGCTCCTCTGGCAGCCCACCAGGGGCCTGGTCTCCTGTCTGGAGAGAGCCCTTCCAGCAGGCCACACACAGCTGAGCAGGATGGGGCCCGGGAGCCGTGAGGCCCAGCATGGTCTGTGAGGACCTACCAGGCTCCAAAGCAGGCTCTACTACTTGCTAGACACGTGGCTTCAAGGTTCAGTGTCCCCACATTGTAAACTGTGGCTAGTACTAGATGTCCTTCCCACCAGGGTTCTTGGGAGGATTAACTGTGACAAAGTGACATAGAACAGTGCTGGTTCCCAGCAAGCCTCACTGAGTGCTGAGGATGCTGGTGAGGAAGAGAGCTCTCAGACACTTATTCCTACTTAAGCACTACCACCAACAGGAGTTTTTAAAATGAATTCTCTCTTTTAACCTTCCCCATAACGTGATGGGTATGTTTGTTCCGTTTTATAGAGTAGGCATCTGAGATGGGAGAACTACTCTGGTGGTTAATAAAGGCCACATAGTAGGAGACAGAACCAGGTTTCAAACCCACAACTGTCTGTTCCCCTGCAGGTAAAACCCTTGAATTATCCAGGGAATTTAACGATCTCTTTTTTTACTCATCTTCCAGAAGCTTAGGGAAAATGGCATGTACCTGGCCATGCCCTCCTCTGAGCATATGAATTTTCAGGGCCCCTAAGAAGAGATGGGGGCCCAGGAGAGCCACAAACCCCAGAAGGAGAGCCCCTGATTTTGGCCTCATAGTGGGCTCCAGGCTGGCCAACCCTTGTGGGGTCCATCTGTAGGGAGATTTCATCAGGCAGCCAGGATTTGAATGTGGACATGCTGGGTTTTCCAGGACATCTGGATGGATTTTGAGGACAATAGGCAGAAAATTCTAACTCAGGTATTCCTGGGAGTTGGAGAAGGATGTATCCTGTGTGGTGTGATCCCTGCAGAGACAGGGATGATGGGGAATGGACTTTGACTTGGGGTGGGGACCTGAGGTCACTTTGGCACCAGTTGGTGAAGTCACCTTCTTCTATTTCTCTAACTCTCTGGGTTGCCACAGGCATCAGCAGCTTGGGGTTTCCCAAAGTCCTAACCTGGGGGGTCTTGAGGGAGGGGAGAGTCAGACAGTCCCTAGGGCCATTAAATTTGCTAGGGCTAGATCTCCCTCTCTCTTTCTCTGTCTCTCTGACACATACACACAAATCCAATAATATGTGAAATCCTAGGCCTCACATCTTTTTCCTTCTAACCACTGTTTCTTTGGACAGTTTCCTGTTCACTGGGATTTTTCAGACAAGCCACCCAACCCTGAGACCAGAAGTACCTTCTTCATATTTGAACACAGCAGAGCAATGTGGCAGAGTCTGTGTTGTCCCATGGACCTTGTTGTTCAGATTCTAGCCATGACCCTCACCATCCAATGACTCTCAGCCACAATAAATTCCCTAAACATCTGTAACATGGTGACAATGACATCCCCTCCACCAGAGTCCTGTGAGAATTAGATAAGATAATGTAGAAAAAGTGACCCCTGTGGTGAGTATATTTGGTCACCCTGCATTGATGTGCATCCAGATGTGGCAGGGACAGACATGCCCTGACTGTGCCTGAGCTTTCTAATGAGTAAAGTAGCTCCCAGCCTGGGCTGTAAGGGCCTCTGTGCCCAGTCGTCCTGTGAACCTGTCCTTGTCCAAGCACCATGTGGAGTCTCTGACCTGGCAGGTGTCTTGCCCAGGTTTCTGCAGGTTTCCTGCACAAATCATGCTGTCATCGATCATGTGGTCATAGAGTCGGCGGGAGTTGCACAGAGTGTTGGCGATCAGCTTGACTTTGGCGTCCAGGAGTTGGCGGGACCCCTCCCCTGTGGAGTGGAGAAAAGAGTCATTGCTGTGGGGACCAAGGTGGCGCTCCATCAGAAACTGGTGGTAGTAAGAACAGGCCACTGTCTCTCAGCTCAGTAAAGGGTTTTCCCAGGAGACAGGCAGGAAAGCCTTGCATGCAGCCCACATTAGGCTTGGGCCGACTAACTACTGCACTGACCATGGTGCTCCAGAGTATTTTTTCCCCTTTTCTGTCTTCCCAATGAGACCATGAGGTTCGGGAGGACAGAGATGCTTTCATAACCATTTTAAAATTTCCTATGCCTCACCAAAGGGCTGACACAGAGCAGATTCTTAGTGGATGAATGAATGGCTGGATGGATTTTGTGCCCTGGTCTTCCTAAAGCAGACATTCCCCCTGCCCCACCAAAGATGATGCAATTGATCAAAACATATCATTGACTTTGAACATAAAGTCCTAGAGGCCTATTCATGAGAAACAAAATAATTCTAGAGGCCCCTTGAGATTCCCATCTGAGACATCACCACGCTGACCAGACCATATTGAACAGAGCTGAAGTTGAAAGGTTCAGATGGACCACAAGGAAGGTGGCTGCAAAAACAGTTTCCTGTTGACCCTAAATCAAACTAGCCAGAAATATCCTTTCCCAAAGCGTCTGACAAACTTGTATATTATATTGTACTTTCTTCATCAGTGTAGACCTATTTAAAGTGATTCTTGCTGTCCATTATTAAAGACAGGATTTGAGAAGGAAGGGAAATATATTTTGAGTATTTGGGAAAGACTTGAAATAGTCCTCTGAATTTTCTGTGGTAGAAGATATAGTCTTGCCAGTACCACGAAGAAAGTGGCTATTAGGTTACTGTTTTGGATAAGACCAAACCCTAAAGCCAATCAATAGCTTGACTTAACAATGTAGAACATCTATTCTATTGATGGTCCCGACCAAAGCAGCATGGGAGGGACAGAGGTGAACCAAGCCTGCCCTCTGCCCTCCAGGGCCTCACTTAGTGAATATCTCTGTCAAACCCTATCATCTCCTCTGATCATGATTCCAAACCTCGGAGGTAACTATTGGGAAACTAAAAATCACTTGTTCAGTGAAAAAGCCAAGAATCTAATTCAAGTCTGTCTGACTCCAAAATTTATGTTTTTTTTTTTTTTTCTAGGAAATCCTCTTTCCAATCTGTCAAAGGAAGAAAAGAGGGCTCCAGGGATCTAGGGTCAATGCTTGATAAAAACCAAGTACCCAGGGGCAGGGGCAGACCTGGAGATCAGGAAGGGTCGAGGAAACAGGTGATGAGATTTAACTAGAGCTTGACCAACAGGGCAGATGTTTTCTTTTGATCATACATTCTGAATATAACACTTGAAGTTCAAAAGAGTGCTGGAGTTTGGCCCTTTCTCCTCTGGCTGATGCCGCTGGCCTGAGTCACAGGAGAATGCAAGCTGGACTCACCTGTTTCTGTAACTCCCCAGCCAGAGATGTGGCATTCGGTCCCAGAGGGAAAGGGAGCCTCGGGGAGGCATACGGTCTTCACATATTTGGATTCCAGAGCACAGTGGCCATCCACTGGCTTTAACTTGAGCAAAGCTAGGTGGGGAGAAAAAGAGGGTACAATGTTGCCTGTTTCTCAGAGAAGCATCAGTGTGGCCTTACCTTGGGAGGAGACTGGAGCAAATCCCCTCCTACCCCACCCCCCATCTCACACTCCTGAAAAACATTTTCCTTGGTCATTTCATGTTTTGAACTCCCACCTAAGGAGAAGTATCACTTCAGACTGAGAGTAATACTGAGAAATAATAACTGAGTTCAAAATCATTCCTAATCCATTAAAAAAAAAAAACAGACTGTAAGTGAAAAAAAGAACGAATGGGGAAGGAGAGTAAGGTCAGGGTCTTTGAAGGGAGACGGAGCAGAAAGCTGAGCAGCCAGGGGCTTGAGAACATCAGTGCTTCTGCACCCATCTGTCACTGTATACACATCCTGTCACTACTTGACATGCAGGAAGCCGAGAGTCGCACATCACTGCCCCCATTTACACAAGAGAAAACTGAGGCTTGGGAAAGTGACCAGCCCCTGGCTAGAAAGTCGGGGGGCTGGGATGCAAAGCCAAGGTCGTTCCACGGCATAACCTTCCCGGCATCTCTTCCTCTCAATTTAAGTGCATGTGCCCACATATCCACAACACACTCTTAAGCTCTAAAAAGTCCAGGAATATATTCTCCACCTTATAGGATCTTCAGGGGACCAAAGTGACCACAAACACCTTCTAGAATCAAGCCTCAGGTTCAAGACCCACAGCAAATCCGCCATAGAGAGACTTGCCAATGTCATTGTGGGGAATCTCGTCCCGTTCGTTGTAGTGGCTGTACTTGAATATCTTCTCTACCCCAAAGCTCTGCTCATGGAATTCTGTCTTCTTCAGGTCCTGGTCCCCTAGCACCACTTTCAGATGTTTAGCTTTTATGCTGCAAGATAAGAAAATAAAATGGTCAGAAAATAACCCTGGAATGTGAGACTGAAGCCAAACCCCAGCTTTGCTCCTGATGGGTCAGGTGACCCTCGACAAAGCCCCTGACCCTGTGGCCTTGGCCTTTTCATCTGTAATCTTTGTCTCACTCACAGAAACTGCTGTGGGGTCCAGATACGATGATAAGAGGAAACTGCTTTATTAATGGAAGCGAACTCCTGATAGAACTTTTATCCCGCTCTTTTGGTAGACTTCCCATTCTCCCTGGGACTTGCGAAAGAACAGCCACTGCCGTCTTGAGCAAATCTTTTAAAATCTCTTTGCCAGTGCTAATGTTTGCTTGCTTAATATCTCTTAGGGAGCACCTCCTAAAAATCCCAGAAGAAATTTAATCACAAGATGGACTGGAAGCCCTTCAAGGCTACCTCCCAAACCTGGGCTTTGTGGGGCCAGCTCTGACCATGAACACAGGGAACTAGGAGCTTATGACTCTTCACCTCCCCAAAAGCTACTTGCATCTCTGAGGCACACAGGAGGCCTGGCTAAAGACACCTGACCCAGGAGACTTTTGGTGATGGCATGAAATGATGGAGTAGTTCACAAGAGGTTAAGGAAGCAGACAGATGGGATTTACATCTCATCTACCTGCTTCCTGTCCACATGACTTCAGGCAAGGTGCTAAGCCTTCCCAAGACTCAGAGCCCTCACTTATGAAAGGGGAATAACAATAAACTCTTTCTCTCCACAAATATTTACTGACCCTTGCTAGGCACAAAGAGACCTGCTTGAGGCACTGGAAACCCTACAAGTAATAAAACAGATAAAACCCTCCTCTCTCCCTTTAGCTTGTCTTCCAGTAGATAGTTGAGGATTAAACATCATGTAATACACACAATGCCTGTGGTGAGCATTTGAGACACGGTAGCTATTTTCCATTTGGTTTTAAGCAGCCACTCTTCCGCCCTTGGAGCTAGATAAATCTTAGTCCTGCTAGAGTTACCAAGACACTGCTCAAAAGGAAAAGAGAGGGCACCACTGTACTCTCAAGTCACCTGGTCCCTGTCCCCAGTGGGCACCTACTCAGTGCAGTGGGCAGCAGTGAGCACCCAGCAGGGGTGTATCAGTGACCCCCCACAGAAGTGGCCCTGGGGCATGGAGACAGTCAGAGGCAGAGAGGTCTGGATGGACGCCTGCCAGGGGTGCTTGCCCGCCGTGCTCTTAAAGCCTCCGTAGATCCTCTTGATCTTCCGCTCTGCTATCTCAGTCCTCCCGCAGGACTCAAACCCTGAGGGCTCAGTAGGGTTTTCCTGTTGGTAGGTGAGGTCTGCAGGACACAAGAAACATATGTCACTCTATTCACCCTCCCTCTACCCCCAAAGAAGGACCTGGTCAGTGACCAGCAAGGGTCTAGAGTGGGGAACACACTGGTGCACAGAGGTGGGCATGAAGCAAGTGCACAAAGGATACTTGTTGAGTGTATTGATTAACATCAAACAAGTCTATAGAATTAATAAGGAAGACTTTTTGTTTCAAAGCATGTTCTTCTTAGTATTAATGTGTACACACACATCAATGTGAATGTAAGTATATATATATATATATCCATCAATGGGTATGTATCAGCTAGTTATTCACTAATGTACACATAGTTGGGATTTTTTTTCAGTGTAAATGGTTGGATATCCAGATAACGTAGGAGAAGTTAGATAAGACATTTGCATTGATGACTGTGATAAAAGGAAAGAGCAGTCAGTGTTTATGGGTAATGTGGGTAGTGCCTTGATTCATTTCTTGGGGTTTGTAAGGAGGAAGAGACAACACTTCACTTGACAGATCAAGGAGGACTTCCTAGAGGAGAGGATACTTGAGTTGGTTCTCCAAGAATGGCTGGATATGGACAAGAGCAGATACGTGATGGAGTATTCCAGACAGAGGCAACCATAAGAGCAAAGATGCAGATGTGAAACTGTTCAGGGAGAAACTCCCATTGGTCAAGGTAGGAGCGTACATCATTCCAGATGTAGGCCCAGAGGAGTGCGAGGACAGACTGCATGGGGGCTCAGCCAATGTTTGATCACTACTGTATACCCAGGGCCTGGTGCAGTGTCTGGCACATAGAAAGCCCTTGATAAATATCTGCTGGATGCATTGACTTGGAGCCAGGAATATAAGCTCACAGCTGGACTGACTAGCCTGAGCTTACAAAGGTATCTAGGCTGCATGGCATCTGGAGGGGAGCGGAGGGTTGAGAGTTAGATTGGCACTGGGATGAAAATTGATAGAGCAGGTGTGAGGGAAGGCTGGACAGGGGATGGGACACCAGGGAAGTCATTCTAAGGATCTGCAACCTTCCCAACCTTGGAGCCTCTGGGCAGCTGGAGCCTCACCTTGGGCTGAGCAGGCCAAGACTTCACAGTACTCCCATTTCACCTTATCATTGCCAACTTTAATGAAGCACCAGGGCTTTTTGTCTCCATCTGGGTTTCTAAAATACAAACCAAAATAACTCATGGTCACTAGAACCTTTGTATAAGTGGGTGCCAAGCTCTTATACCTTTTCTGGGACCAAATTCCTTTTGAATCCTGAGGCTGGTTAAAAAACCTTGGCATGGAAGAGTGGTCATAGGTTTTTTGGCAAAACTTTAACTTCCAAAGGACAATCCCATGGACTGAGGAATAGTTCACAAGTCTTGTGCCAGATCCATGGGACATATCAAGTTTTTTGTGGAAAAAGAAATGAGATCCTTGCTGAAGACCCTTCTTTGCCAGAGAAGTAAAGTAGCAACAAAAACATGGTGAGAGTGGGGTTCCTCTTAGAAAGGTTTGGGAATCCTCAGAGGAATGTGGCTGACAGGGCCCCTGAAGATAGTTCCATGAAGGAAACAGCTCATATCACAGGCAAGTAGAAGATGACTAATGTTTCGTGCAAAGGACCTCTATCACTGCTGTGTGACTCATCTAAGTCATTGGCCTTGGTTAGAGACATAGCAGTGGGTAGAAACCAGCAGAAGGGAAAGAAGTTAGGTAGGGTCATCACCAGGGAGGGTGCTGGCATTGTCCTGACATGGGAAAGCCTGAACATCCTTAGGGCAGAGACTGAAATACCCAACACACATTCTATCTCCTCCTCTACATTTCTGCATTGAAATTAGGTGGGGCCCTGTGACTATTTTGCTTCTAGATTGAGGTAGTAAAAAAGCTATGTTCCATTTTCCAGTCTCTTCTTGTCCTTTTGAACTTGTGGAGCTGAATCCCAATTCATCACCACCACCAACCCACATGACACATGCATTGTTATTAGTGAGAAATACACTTTGATGTTCTTGAGCCATTGAGATGTGGGGATTGTCTATTATAGCAGCATCACCTCACCTATCCAGTGGAGGAAAATCTTTCTGGAGAGAAGGCTGATGACTTTCAATGTTCTGTTTTAAAATCAAGTGACCAGGAGTGAGCACAGAGAAGAAGATAATTCTGACCTGCAGAAGTTGTGCTCCCCAATGCCATGGGCCTCAGCATCCTCCATGAACATGTTGTAATTCTCCTGCAAGAGGAGGTGGGAGTTCCAGTAAAGGCACGAGTGCTGGTTGACTGTCCTACTCACTTGCCCTCGGTAAGAGTAGCCATCACCAACATAGCAGTCATCAGGACCTCGGAGAGAGCAGGCAGGGATGTGAGAACTGATAGCAATGGGCACACAGCTCTCAGAAAGGGCTTGGTGGGTGTATCAAGGGCTGATAGGACCAGATCTGAATACTTATCACCTTAAGATTCGACCACAAAGTTTTAGACCAAAGGTGCTTGAATGTTCAGCAGTTAACCCTGCTTAAAAACATAAAATGTATAGTGGTTGTGGGAGGTGGGAGCTTAGTTCCCTTAATTTGGGCTCACATAAGAATTGATGGGTGGGCTGAGACTGAGGGATGCCCTGGTGATTTTCATTGCCTGAACTATATCACAGTTCACTACTTTCTTTACGTGGAGAAAACACACCCCATGCCCTTAGGTTGGAAGACTGAGGCAATAGTAGAACGTGGGGAACTTCACTTGAACCACATTCTGGCAACAAAACCCAACAGAAAATGATTCCAGAAGCTTGTTGCCCTGAATTTCTGATGTGGTGGTAGAGACCCATACCTATTTCGCAGAATTTGCCCCTGAAGTGGTCAGGACAGGTGCAGGAGAACTTGGATCTCCGCTTATGCCGGGAGCAGGTGCCACCGTTCTTGCAGGGGTTTGGCCTGCACACAGGAGCCACTGTGAACACAGGAATGGGGCCAGGAAGGTTCTTCAGAAGGAGTTGCAGCCTACAGCAGAGATGACAGGGGATACTGGTGGCACACTTCTGGTGTCCATCCTTTCACAAAACATGGGTCACCAAAGGCAAAAGACAGACCCACTGACACTCTAACAAATGTACAGATGCGCCTTGGGCTGACCTTGGCTCTGCCCCCTGATAGCCACATGGCCATGAGTAAGTTAGTGAACCTCTCTAAATGTCAGATCCTTCTTCTGTAAACCTCTTCCTTGATGTGTTTTTGGGAGAATTCCAGAGAGAATGTAAATCTCTTGCAATAGTGTCTGACTCATAGCTGTGACTCAATGTGCATTAATTTCCCTATATGGCCCCTCTCAAGAATCAATCAGGACTTACTTCCTGGAGGAAATGAATTTCAGCATTATTCTTTTCAGATTGGAAAGGATATAGATTAGTCAATTTCCACTGGGCTTTCCAGGGGTGCTGAATCTTTAGAAATCCTCGTGAAAAGGGCCATCTTGGATGCCCTGAAATCACCAGATGCATCTGGGCTTTCACACAATAGGATTCGGGAATGACCCAGGGCAGAGAAAGCCTGGCAAGGAAGGGGCCTCCACCACTTACCTTTAGAACAGTGTGGACCCGTGTAAGGGTATTTACAGACACAGCGGTGGTGAGGAGGACTCTGGGTAATGAGACATTGGCCCCGGCCACATGGGTTGTTCTTGCACTTGTTTTGCACTGTAAGAGATTCATGGAGACAAAGCACAGGACATTACTTGGGACCCATTTTACATAGAATGATGCTCGTATAGTACTTTTGGGAAGTGGGAGTGGCTGCCAGAGCGCATGTGGCCTTGTCCATGGTGCTGAAATGTTTCACACCACACCAGGACAAGGCTTCTCTCCTTCTCTCTTATCCTTGGACCATGAGTGAGCCCTTCCCATGTTCCTTCTGGTGCTTTATTTTATATCTTAATAAAAGCTTTGATAATTATTACATCTTCATCAAGCACAGTCTTATTTTAGTCTCGCCATTTTACAGCTGATTTTGTATTCCATTCATAGTTTTGTCTTTTTTCCGGGAAGGGGAGAGATAAGCCCTGATATTATGTTTATACCCAATAGCCCCTACCATCCTGAAACATCTACTGAAGGAATTGATGGACTGAAGTGGAAATACCAACTGTGGTGGCTCATGCCTGTAATCCTAGCACTCTGGGAGGCTGAGGTGGGAGAATGCCTTGAGCTCAGGAGTTCAAGACCAGCTTGAGCAAAGTGAGAGTCCCTCTCTACTAAAAATAGAAAAAAATTGGCAGGGCATTGTGACTACTATCTGTAGTCCCAGCTACTTGGGAGGCTGAATCAGGAAGGTTCACTGGAGCCTAGGAGTTTGAGGTTGCTGTAAGCTAGGCTGACACCATGGCACTCTAGCCTGAGAAACAGAGGGACACTCTGGAAAAAAAAAGAAGAAGAAATAAAGAGAAAGAGAGAAGGAAGGAAATAAGAAAGAAAGAAAGAAAGAAAGAAAGAAAGAAAGAAAGAAAGAAAAAGAAAATGAAAGGAATAAGTAAAGCAGAGACAGAGGAAAGAAGTCAACCACAAAGCCCTATATATATGAGAGAGCGGGAGGAAGAGTCGTGTGTGTGTGTGTGTGTGTGTGTGTCCTGCCTCCCACCCACAGTTAGATGGTTGCCAGAGTGGAAAGAATCCAGTCTCTCTCTAGGGGTACACTTAGCCCATGCAATATCTATTCTTGATGTTTTATCCCACGGCCTCATGTTAGGCTCACAAGAGCTCACTAAAGACAGACACTGTGAGGATGTCAGGATGAAAGAGCACGGGCTGTAATGTCTGTTCTATACCTAACTAGCTGTGTGACCATGAGCAAGTCCCCTGCAATCTCTGGGCTCCTTTTCTCTAACAGAGCTGAGCCTTATGTCCCCTGAGATCCTCTTCCATGTGAGGACACTCTTTCTCTGTTGTAGTTAGTCAAACACTCTAAACACAAAGTTCTGAGTTTGGAGTACATCTTGCTTGGAGTCCAGCTCTTATCCCCTCTTGGCCTCAATCTGCCCATCTGCAGAGTGAAGACCCCAGTTCTTTCTCACAATGCAAGGGTGAGGATTCAGTGAGATGCTGCCTGGGACCCTGAAGAGGAATCCCTCGTGCAGGATACAATACGTGCAGTTGTAATCCTTTCTATGGGATCACTCGGCTGCTCCTCACCCCTACAGCTGGAGGAGGAACTGCCTCTTATTTAATTCAGGGGGTAGACAGACTTTAATGAAGATGCACTCACCATTCTGACACTTGTTCCCAGAGAAAGGGGCTGGGCAGCTGCATGTGAAGGTGGTCCCATCAGTGAGGCAGTCCCCACCATGTTCACAGGGGTTGGGTTGGCATGCATCTAGGACACACAGACAGAAATCAATATTGGTAAGGGAAAGCAGATGGAAGGTCCCCACTTTGTTCATCTAATGTCAGTCTTCTGCCCCCAAACGAGAGAAGGAACTGTATAGTCAATGATTGGGGAAAAGGAGAAAAGCATATATTGTCCTTAAACTGCAAGAAAAACTGCAGTCACCCCACCAGAGAGAGGGATGCAGGTGAGTAAGAGGAGCGGCGAGAAGGAACCGTGGCTGTCTCCCCTCGGCGTGGCTTTGGATGGGGCCTTTTCTCATTGAGAAACTCCCCTTTTGCCTCATCTCTGTTTTTCTCCTCCCAGTCTTGCTGGGAGTGCCACGGGGTCTGTCTCTGATGCTGAAGGCATTTCACAAGCCTGAAGACCTCCCCTACTTCCAGTGCCCAGGGGTGGAGGTCAGGATTGGGGAAAGAAAACCCACCCCTAATGAAACACGAGCTTTCTGAACATCAGGAGAGAAGACCAAAGGCAAGAGGGTGACAGAAGAATCGGCGGCGAGGAGGAAATGACCCAGTGGCCTTCATCTTTCTTCAACTACTTGTTCAGTTAGATTTTGTCATATTTCATCTGTGCCTTTGGCTTTTCATGGTTGTCTGAATGGCTCTTCCCTTGGGGAATTCTTTATCCTTCTGTTCACACACATTGCTCTTTGGTTCAGGAACTAGGATCCCTGGGCCCAGCTCTTGTTTTGATGGTTCCTTCTGATGTTCCCCGGTGCCCTGTATCTTGGCCCTGCCTTCCAGGCCACTTCGCACAGTTACACAGCTTTTATTCCAGCTGCTAAGTGCTTCCCCGTCCTTCTCCTGGTTTAGTCACATGGCCTCGCTTGGGCGCAGATTCTTATTTTCCTTTCTGTCCCATTTCTTGGGTTAAGAAGCCACACAAAAAACAAAAGCGTGGTAGAGGCACACATGTGGGGTACACACACACACACACACCCCTTAACAGCTGTGGAAAGCTTCTGAAGAGTGAAAGGTGAAAGAAAATCACAGCAAAGGCAGAGGGAAGGAAAGTCCCCAAGCCAAACTTTTGAACGCTGCAGTCTGACGCTGGACACTAATGCAGACTCTTTGCCATACTTAGGACCTGACCCGCAGCCTAAGAGCTAGGGGAGTGATTTTGACCATGATCGCTAGTCAGTGTCAGAAAACCTGGTTGGTGCTGGGTTAACCTGCCTCATGACCTTGACCAAATCAGCACCTCTCTTATTTCATCTGTCACTTGAGGGCAGGGGATGTGGAATCTAAGAACCTCCCCAGTTCTTAAAGTGCATGATCCCAACTGGCAAAGAAGCCCGTCTCAGTGAATTCTTTGATACTTATTTTATGATGCTGGTCAGAGAAGAAAAAAGATAGAGGCCCTTGCAAATTATCACATATACGCTCCCCTCCAGACGTGCCACCCTCCTCCCAGGAGACAGATGTGGGACCTACCGTCCTCCTCGTAGTACCAGTCGGGGTTGTCAGAGTAGGCAAGTGAGCTGTTGGTATTCTCTTCCTCGTTGTAATATTCAGGGCTGTTCTCATAGTAGTTGGGAGTCCAATCTACAGAGGTGGGAACAGGACATAGAAAGCCTATCACTAGACTCAAGTAGGTCAGCATTTTATCTAGTCAAACACCTTTTTCCCAAATAGTTCAAAGCCCTGAAGGAAGAATCCTGTGTCTTTTCAGCTCCTCACAGTGACAAGGGTGGGTGGGAGGGTTTCAGGCTTTGTGTCTTTTCATTTGGGGGATGTAAGGTCTTGGCAGGGTCAAGAGCACCTGATTAGAAATGGGGAGAAGAAGTCGAGTCCTGCCTTCCCACTCACGGCGACCTTGAATAGTCAACTGTATTCTTGGCACCTTGGTTTTCTCATCTTTGAACAGCAGGCAGAGGATGGGGGCCTAGCTGGTTTCCAGGGTCCTATATGGTGTCTGCCTAGGGTCACATCACGTGACACTCGAGCACATGGTTGGGAGTTTCTGTGAATAATATTTCTTGATGAGACGTCAGTGGTTCTCTTAGTTTAGTGAAGTCAAAGAAACTTTTCACTTTCCTTTAGGTCTTGGCATCAAAGTACTTCCAAGCTCTATCTATAGAGTCATTCTAACAGATACTATTTATTGAGGCCTTTACTATGGCTGGCCCTGTGCTAAGCACTTCACATGCACCATTTTATTTCACTCCCATAAAAATCTAGGAGTTTTTAAACTCTATTTTAAGTTGAGAACCCTGAGGCTGAGTAACTTGGCCAAGGTCACACAGCTAATAAATGACAGGATATGAGCTAAGGCCATTTGTCTTCATAAAACGGCTACGTTTCACTCGCTTGACTGCTTCAACTGGCATCTTACATTGTCTTGGATACCTCCACGCTTACCCTCAGGAAAATGGGGCCAACCATCCCCACCGAATATGCAGCCTGCTCGTTAGGAATTGCCCAAGGATGACCTTGAGAAAGTTCACGGGCTCATGCCCACTGAAAGATAAGACAGTGAATGGAGTCGCCCTCAGCTGTGAACCTCAGGCTGGGCCAGTCTCTGGGAAAAGCAGGAGTGGATGAGGCTGGACTCAAGTCCTTTGCTCTCTAGAGCCATGGGAGAGGCTGCTTGCTCTGTGGCTGGTAGTTTTGTGGAAGTTTGGGATTTGAAGAAAGTTGGGTTGACTTTGCTCTCTCCAGCTGGCTGGCGGGAGTGTGGCAAGTTTGAAGCTGCAAGGAAACTGTCCCGAGATGCATATGCTAATGAGGCTGGAGCAAATGCAGATAGCTGACTGGAAATGGCCTCCTAGGGAGCCGCTGATGGCCTGGAGGATGGCACTTTGGGGAAGCCTGATTATCAACCACATTATCTCACTCGTCTCTCAGTCATTCTGTAAGGGTCTTTATCTCTTTGGCTTTTGAAAAATCGACTTTTGCACAATGGCTGTTTTATATTTCCCATTAAAATGGAGCTATCTTTTTATTTCTTTTTTGAATACGCCAACTCTGGTTCCTTGCCAAAGTTTCACCTCATTTATCACAGTGTCAAGTCAAGACTCCCTTGGCTTGCTCATTATTTCTCCCGAGCTGCTTTTCCCCACTATGAAAATGCTCCTGGGGGAGGCCACCTTCCCAGGGATGAGGATCTAGGTTGAAGATAAGACTATTGTCTTCCCGGAGCAAATAAAGTTTCCTTCCATCCAGCACGACAAAGCAGGGAAAGAGAGCGAGGAAGGGAGAAGGAAAAAAAAATATTTTCCTGAGTTTGACGTGAAAGATTTCAAACTGACATTTGGCAGAGACAATGGGGTCTGGTAATGAGATGATTGCATCGCTTATTTATTTCTTTTTCTTTGGAAAATGTATTTTTGTTTTTTCCTAATAAGTGTTTATAGACGAGTGCACTTCGGTCTGCTCCTGCTTCTCCCACAGGTTGGGGGTCAGGCAGGCTACTCTTGGCTAGGTCAGTAAGAATTTCTCCTTTTGCAGATATTTGGAAACGGGGAAGATTCTTAGGTAGAAGGCAGGCAGTGTGCCTTTTCCCGGTAATGAGGGGTGAATGCGCTATCCATGAGAGGACTCCATCCACCCTACTAACAAGGTCTCCTCATCTCTCCATGAAGCTAGGAGGAAATGAAGTATGTAGATTTTGAATCATACTCCTGCTAAGCAAGACTAAGCAAGGCTTTCTGTTCTCTGGAATCCAGGTCCTTGATTGAGGTGGGTAGAAAGAAAGCCAGCCAGGGAAAGAGATCGAAGAGGCGAGAGAGTTAAAAGTCACTACATTGAGGAATGGTGGCCTCAAGTTCCACAATGGGAACCTGGTTTGGTATGAGCCAATCTGATGACAAAAATAGCTTCTATTCTCCACCCCTTCCTATATCCACACTCCGCAATATGACTTTGCAGCAGCTCCCACCAACAGATAGAGTCAGTTTTCCCACTTCTTGGGTCTAAGCTGACCTTAGGACCTGCTTTAGTTAATACATGTGTGCAGGAAGGACAGTGTGCTAGCTCAAAGCCTGGGCCTCAAGAAGCCTTGTGCTCACACTTGTGCTCTCTCTCTCTCTCTCTCTGTCCTGGACCCCTATAACTGCCACGGGAACAGTTTGGCCTGCAACTCTTGGTTCTGCAAGAGCATAAAAGAATATGAGAAAAGCAGCAGGCCCGGTGATCCAAGCAGAGGCCTCAGATACATGAGGAATACCAATCAAGATCAGCAAAATGAGACCTCAGCCAGTCCACCAGCTGACTGCAGACATGGGAGCAAGCCCAATCGAGATCAACTGAGCCTAATGCAGACCAGAAGAACTTCCCAGCTGAACCCAGCCTAAACTGCCAGCCTAAAGAATTAAGTCTAAGTACAGGGTGGAGGTAAAGTCTGTGTGCAATTTAAAATTGCACATGAACTTTATGGCCACCCTATACATAGTCAGTGGTTTAAGCCACTAAGTTTGGGGTAGCGCACTAGGCAGCAATAACAAACTGGCAGAGCTTTATTGATACTGGGTTGTTGGTGGGAAAAGAATTTTAGATACAAGAGCATTCCTTGGTGGCCCACTTGGCTGGAGGGCTTCAGGTTTGATGTTTGGATCTCAGATAGTGCTCTCTATTGGCTACTTGGTCTATTTGATTTGTTTCCTCTAAGTAGATGAGTGGATTCTTAAGAGCAAGAGTAAGTTCCATTGTTTTTTTCTCTCTTTACCCCACCATGCCCAGCAAAGAACCCCGTGTATAGTTAATGCATGTGTTTGACAGACTGACTTTTCCCTTTGTGGCCCAACTTTCTGCCTTGCACACAGCAAAAAAAAAAAAAAAAAAAAAAAGAAAGAAAGAAAAAGAAAGAAAGAAATGTCTGCTTGAAGCAGAGCAAATGAGGAATTTACAGAAAACCATGTGAGATTTGGATCAAAGGTATTGAGTAAAGAAAATGCCTGATGAGCTCTGTAGACATCTAGAAACTTTCCCACATGCTTCCTGGGTAGAGAAGGACCACAGCCTGACACAAAGTTGGTAGGTTGTAGAAAAACAATTTATCAGTCTAATACTTTCTAATTCCAGAAATTATCAGGAAGAATGGTGAGAGCATGTGGAGTTAATAACAGGCTATAATGCACTGAGTGTTTTCTGTGTATCAGACACTAAACAAATGTGTTTGCACTCCATCTTAAACAACCCTATGGGGTATTATTTGAGGGTATTATGATTCCTATTTTACAGCTAAGGCCAATGGGGGTGGCACCATAACCCAGGTCCACCTAATCCCAAGTCTTGTTTCCTTTTTCACTATCTTGGAACCTCTTGTGGGTTTGGATTTCATGCAACTCCACGGGTTTTGGCTTTCAGGAAGTAATACTCATTGGGAAATCTTAAGCATATGCTCCAGGTCCCTTGACCAGAGTTAGCATGGTCTGTGTTCAGGGTCCCTCAGAAGACCTCAGAGTTCCTACGATGGGGGCTTTGCAGCTGCTCTGGTTAAGGAGCTTGCCAGATGTGTGGAACGGAATAAAAATCCCCGGAATGTCGTCCCTGTTGGCAGCATCCATCACTGCAGCACAGACAGCTCCTCCAAGGGCCTCCCCCAAACCCCAACCCTGTCAAGCTGCATTTGATGCTTCCGATCTGGCTGACGGGGCAAGCACAGTGGAGACCCTCCCTGGCAGGCAGCAGGACAGCTGATGGATGGGCTCAGCCTGTGTTGCCAGGCAGAGCCACGCCAGCTTTGAAGAGGCATTTCCACAGGCCTGCTGGCTATTGTGTCACCTGCTTTGGGGACATGGGCAGAGTCTACACTGTTTGATGGCCTCCTTCTCCACCACCCGCTGGGGACTGTGGCTAGGTGCCTTCTGCCCCAGAAGCCCTGTGGTGCCCCGTCTCCAGCAAGACCAACCAAAGCAGCAGCTTGCCCACAGGCACGAGCTCCGTGTTGCCTTCACCTCGCTATTTTCTAGAGCCAGCAGGGATCTGACAAATTCCATCAAAGCCAACCCCTGTGTGAAATTAAATCAGACACCTAACAGGGATGTTTTTATACCTAATCTATTCTTTGCAGAAAGGCCTGACCATGTCTCATCCCAGTCCACAGCTAGAGGCTGACGAAATACCTTGGGATGCACTCAGGAGCCGCCCGCTTCAGCGTCCCTTCATCTACTCATCAAACCATCAGAAGCTGTCGGCAGAGTTCTCGGGAAGCCCCGTTTCTTGGGATGGTAAATCTGATACTCCCCACTCCATGTGTGTGTAGTCATGTTTTTTTCAGCCTGTGCTTAAACGCTTCTAGTGATGGGGAACTCATTACTTCCGCAGAGCTGTCAACCTTCTAGACACAAAGACTGAATCTGCTCCCTTTTCTGTGATTCCTGTTCATGAGGGCCCCTGCTTACAGTTGTTCCCTGTACAATTCCAGAGTGTCACATCCTCGTGGCAGGCATCTGTTACAACTTCTGGCAGCTTAACATAAAGACATTTCTGATTTCCACAAGTTTGCCTCATAGGCAAGGGGTGGGATTGCTCTTCAGATATGAGGGGAGTAAGGCCCATGAGTCTTCTGAGCCCCTGTTTCTTCCATTCTGTCACCCCATATCTTCTGCAGCTCTGGGCCTCTGACGCCAAGGCCCAGGGAGCCCCTTTAATTGTGCCCACACTCACGGCTAGGGAGGAAGCTGCTCTTCTTGCCCCTGGTTTTGGCCCCTCCCAGACTCCATGTGTGGATGAGGGCATGACCAGCAGCAAGGGGATCCCTCCAAAAAGGGGTCCTCCTGAGGAAGGGGACAGTCTGTTGTCAGGTACTCTCCTCTGCTTTGGGGAAACACACAGACACTCTCAAAACCCCTCATGCCCTACTCATGTATTCCTCCCCAATGCCACAAATGCTCTCTGATTACGTGAGGGGAAAGAAAAACCTGGCATTACTTGCTTTGTGCAGGCATGAGTCATTCTGCCCATCCTGAGCTTTGCTGTGGAGAATATTGGCTGTCAAACTGAATTTGGCCCGGTGGCCACCATCTTTGTTGCAAATAAATCCGTGATTCAAAGTTTAGATGTGACTACAGCCTTCACGTGATGCCTGCCTGGCTCTGGTCCCCTGTGGGTGTCCAGCCAAGGTTCCTATGGTCAGGAATGCTGGCCTCTGGCCAGACAGAGCAGTAAGAGGAGTCTTCTGTCCCAGGGCTCAGAGCAGCAAAGGGAGGCTGGGACCCAGAGTCAGGGGGTCACGTGGCACAAAGGAGCAGCCCCTTAGGCTGGGCACTGTTGTGGGTGCCAGGCAGAGGGAACAGGGAAGGGAGAAGGCGAGGACCTAACTCTGTGGGACTGAGAGTCTATGTGAGACAGGACCCACTGGGAAACAAACCAACTGGGGGGAGGAGACCTGGTGAAGTGCCGGCAGAAGTTGTCACCAGTAGAGGGGGCTCAGCCTTGGGATCAGCCTGGAGTGAGCGGGGTGGCACAGGAGCCAGCCTGGGGCCAGGCTCTTCCCGCCCCCCCACAATCGGAGGGCATTTGTGGCATTGGGAAGAAATATGTGAGTGGGGCATTTTGAGAGTATCTGTATGTTTCCCCAAAGCAGAGGAGAAGATTTGACAATAGCCACTACTGTGCTCTGTGACCAGGAGCAAGTTTCTTCCCCTCTCTGGGCATCAGTTTCTTTCTCTATAAAATCAAGGAGCTGGATGACACCACCAGTTTTTCCCAGGGGGTCCTGAGACCAGGCATCAGGGTGTCTGTGAGCAACTCAAAACTGTGCAAAGCATTGCACTCTGGGAAATTCTCAAAGGTGTCTGTGACACACCTGAATCAGTTACGGCCTGACATCCCATGCTTAGGTCCCCTTCTGTCCATTCTAGAACCAGACTGGGGTTGGTGAGAAGCCGCAGGATAACCCACACACTCACCTGGGTCCAGATCTTCGAGAAAAGACAACAGGGAGAACTGAAAAACAAAACAACACAGCAGAACGAGGTTGAGACAGGGGCGTGACCAAGCTAGCTAGGCGCCATGCTGAGCGCCTGTCAGCCACAGAGGATCAGAGCCAGGGTGCAGGAGCAATGGGCACTTTCTGATGGTTGCAGCTGAGTCAGGGTTGGTGAGGGGTCTATGTGAAGATGCCACACTGCCTGCACTCCCTGAGTGGCATTGCCTGTCTCCACCACAGGGACTCATGGCACTTCTGTGCACCTGTCCTTGTGCTTGAACATGTCTGCCCAGGTACATAATAGTGACTGGCATCTGCTCTCCACCTGATTGTGCACTGCTGTATTTCATTCTTATAACAACCCTATGAGGAGGATTTCACTAGCTTTGTTTACAGATGAGAAATTTTGGACTCAGAGGTCACACAGCTGAGGATTAGGATTCATGCTCAGATTTAGGCATTTTCCCCAGGAGACAGCTCTGGGGGACCAGGGTGGATGGACATTTAAAACTCTCCAAAGACTGCCATTGTTCTTAGAATAAGATGCAAATCCCTCCATGGCTATAATCTACAAGCCTCCTCCCACTGCCCCTTACTAAGATTCAGCCACACTTGGCTTCAAAATGATATAAGTCAAGTTCCTCCTACCTCAGGGCCTTTGCACTTGCCCTCTGCTGAGAAGCCCTCCCTCATGACCTTCACTGAGTCTCAGTTTAAATGTCATCTTCTCAAGGAAGGTTTCCTGAATACCTTATGAGCATAGCTTATCCCCAGCCTCATTATTTTGTCACTGGACCCATTCTTTCCTTCCATGATCCTGATTATAGGATATAGTTTTATATTGGTTTATTTGTACATCACCTGTCTCTCACATCAGACTCTCAGGGATGCAGGAATCTTGTCTGCTTTGTCATTGATGTATTAATGCCCAATACCTGGCATACTTGACACATGCCACTCTTCAAATTTTTTTGTTGAATACTATAACATAAATTGCACATGCACCCCACAAATTTGTATCAATGAAAAGGAAAAAAGGTTTTGTGGAACAACTAAATAATAATATAAATAGTTCTTTTAATATACAGTACTTAACCAGAAAAAGAAAGTTTTGCTCATTTAATAACTGGTCTAAGTTCTCTCATTTAAATCGGGAGTGAGCAAACTGAGGCCACTGGGTCAAGTTCAGAAGTTGTGTTTTTATAAATAAAGTTTTATTGGGACACAGCCGTGTTTATTGTTTGTGTATGGTTTATGGCTGCTTTTGTGCTATAATAACAGAATAGTTGCAACAGAGAAAGAATAGCTCCAAATATTTACTATTTAGCACTTTCCAAAGTTTGCTGACCCTTAATTTTGAAAAATGCAAGTTCTGTCATTCCACAGATTCCCCTTTGGGTCTTGGCTGCCAGAAAGCTGAGATCAATGTGATGTATCTTCCCAGGACCCACATCAACCTAGACAGTTCGGTGTATTTGCTTTCTCTACCCTCAGTAGAATTTTTAATTTTCTGTTTTACTGTAGGCTTCCTTAAATGATTTGGGGGCAGTAGGCAGATAATAAATTAGGAAAGGAAGATAAAAAGAAAGAACAAATCCTGATATGATGTACTGAGGACACAACATCAATGGGTAAAAAAGCTTACCCAGAATCTATTCCTAAGAAATATGACAGATGGAAATTGTGAGATCCAGAATATGGGGCATTCTACAAAATAACTAGTCTTAGATTCCACAAAAATGTCAACACATAAAAGACCAAAAAGATGGGAGAACTGTTTTTTTGTTAAAGGACATGACAACTAAATACAGCGTGTGATCCCGGATTTGATCCTGGATTGAAAAAAGAGGTACAAAGGACATTACTGGGTGTGACGATTTGGATGTTTGTTCCCTCCAAACCTCATATTGAAATGTGATCCCCAGTGTTGGAGGAGGGGCCTACTGGGAGGTGTTTAGGACATGGGGCTCCCTTATGACTAGATTAATGGCCTCCCTCGGGGTGAGTGAGCTCTCTATTGGTTCCTGGAAGCTCTGGTTGTTAACTAGAGCCTGTCACCTCCCCTTCTCTCTTGCTTTCTCTCTCCATGTGATCCCCGCACAGCCCAGCTTCCTTTCACCTTCCATCACAAGCGGAAGCAGACCGAGGCCCTCAGCAGATGTAGTTATCCACTCCTGGACTTTCCAGCCATCAGAATTATGACCCAAATGAACCTCTTCATAAATTACCCAGCCTTGGGCATTCCTTGATAGCAACACAAAATAAACTAAGACATTGAGACAATTGGGAAGTTCAAATACAGATTCATGCTAATGGTATAATCCTGTTGATATTAAATTCCTTGAAAGTAAATAATGGTATGATAGTTTTGTAGGAAAATATTCTTAAAAGATGCATGCTGAAATATTTAGGATAATGTCTGCAATTTACCTGCAAATCATTCAACAAACACACACACACACTCGAGAATGAGCGATAACACAAATATGTCAAAATGTTGACAATTGTTGCATCTATCTGGGTGAAGAATATTCATTGTGTTATTCCTGGGACCATGCTGCCGGCTAATGACCTCCCAGCCCCCAGCCCTGTTTCTGCAGGCAGTGAGACAAGGACAGGTGTTCTGTCTGGGAGTGGAGGTGGGGACTGCTCATGCAAAGGCAGCCAGAGCAAGGGCAGTTCAGGGCTCAGGGGTGGCCCTGGCCTGGGCTACAGGAGCAGGCAGCACATGAAATTGACTTCTCTGAGAGCGAGAAGGGATGAGAGTGGAAGCCGAGGACACAGTTACCCCTTCTTCCATCTCTCTCATCAAGGCCAGTCAGTGGTGCCTCCGTCCTGGTTCCTGTGCCCTGCCTCATTGGCCCACCATAGAGCATGCCCTCAGGCCTGGCTTGTCCCTCTCTGTCTCCAGCCAGGTTCTCTATGAATTCTTCTCTTTGAGATGAATAGGAAGGGCCATACCTGAAGAAGTGGGCAGGATAGGAGAAAGGACTTTGAGGCACACACTTCCTCAGGGCCCAACAGGGAAGAGCCCCTGAGGACCTGCACCTGGGCCAGTGCCCCAATCTTGGTTCCAGCAGGAGCCTGGGGGACAGCCAGGTGCCATGCTGTCCACAGCCAGCAGGTGGCAGCCGTGCCCTTCCCAGGAGCAAGCAGGCGGATGGAAACCCAACAATAAGCAAGCAGAGACTTCCCGATTCATGCTGCTGCCTCCAAGCTGCATGTCAGGGGGTCACAGGGATCTCACTGTGTCCACCCGCAGAGACCATGGTGAAGCATGGAAACTGGCAGCCCAAACCCCAGGCTGGATACCTGGAGAGCATGCGGGAAAGGCCAGGCTAATAGCGAGTTATTTATGCCCCACATCTGGATTCCCAAAACCAACCTGGCAATGGGGAGGGCAGACACAATAATTGCCCCCTTTCCTCCCATTCTTCCACCCTGTCCACAGAAACAGGGAAAAAATGATGGAATAACTCATACAGCTGGGACTTGGGAATCCAAAGAGGAAGATGGGCTCCGGAAGGGGAAGGAGATGAGGAAGGAGAGATGATGACCTCAGTTCACATTTATTAAGGACTGCCAGTGTCCCAAGGCTGTGCTGAAGGTTTTACATACATTCTGTCTAGTTTATTGCACATAACACTTAATAATTGAAGTACTATAATTACGTCCATTTTAGAGGTGAGAAAACTGAGGTTTGCCGAGATTAAGTTGCCCAAAATAACACAGCTGGTAAATGCTAAACCTAGGACATGATAGAGTCCGTCTGACATCAGAGTGCTGCTTCTTGTCACTGCTGCAGGAGGGAGGCGCAGCATGCACACATTGTAACAGAGATCAAAGGGAAGGAAACAAAAGGGCCCCCTAACCTTAAAGGAGGCAGGGTGTTGAGCTAGGTTAAAATATCAGGGGGCCTTGTTCTTGGAAAGCTTTATAAAAAGGCCTGTTGAGACTGGCCCAGGCCTGGCAGGTCACAGAGAAGGCCACTGGGCCCCTCATGACAACTGGGCAAAGTGCAAAGTCCAACTTAGCCTTAGCCTGTCCACTGTGGTGGATGTCTTAACAAATATCTCCCCCCAGATCAAAAGGCGTGTGCACCACTGCCCACTTCTCCCATCACACCCATTCTTCGGTTCAACTAAAACATCATGTGAGCCCAGCTGGGCCAGCTCGTCTTAGCGGGCTGGCACTGCCACTTCCTGTGCATGGGAAGATAGGGGCTTTGCAACAGATTTAGAGAGACCATCCTAGACCCAACTGCTGTTCCTACTCTACACCTGGGCTTTCTGAAGGAATCCCTGGCTCAGCAGGACTGACTTTTCTGAGATTAGGAAGGTCCTCAGCAATGTGAAAGTTCCCCAGTGACGAGTGAGCTTAGCTTGTCTGGAAGTCTGCTATCTTCAAGGATAGGGCTGGTTAGGAAGGAGGACAGGGAGGGGCAGAGAGAAATCCCAGGTCTCTGAGTCCTATTGATTTACAGCATAATCTCCCAGGGCAGGGGTGGGGAGTTGGGGGTGTGCGCACATGTAAATCTAATCTATTTGGTCCTGTCTTTAATCCAGTACATTATTTCAACTCAGATTCTTTCTCTGCCTTTTAGAATTTCCAACCTTCCAGAAAACAAAACAAAAAGGCTAAAAGTCTGAGTTGATATGTTCTAGAAATTAGTTGATAGAAAATGTTCCTAGAGGATTGGAAAGTGGTAGGTAGCAGGGGGAGGTGGAGCTAGATCTGTCTTGGGCAGAGGTAGGGGGGGCACGGCAGGCAAAGGCTTAGTTCAGAATGAACCAAGAGCAGAAAAATCTTTTACCTGGTTAGTAAAATGTTGGGACTCTGATCACAGTGATCCTTTCCTCCATGGACATTTTACCACATCCTGGGGGGAGACCAGATGCCTCCGAGCCCCAAGGAAGGATTGTGTTACCCCATAGGCAGCTGAGTGGGAGGAAACTCTGAACCAGGCCAAGGGAAGCTACAGCTGCTGAGCTGGAAGGGGGACAAGGACAAGTGTGCATGGCTCAGGAGGGCCAGTCCCCACTGCTGGACAGGGAAGTCAGGCCAGAGCGAGTGGTGGAGGTGGCAGAGGACAGGGTTGAGTTCTGCTCCATCCTCTTGCTCCAGCTCCTGCTGCTACACAGCTATGTCATTTGGCCTGAGTTGCAATAATCACTGATTAAAGATGAGACAAAAAAGATTGGACCTATGTAGGACTCAGAGACACGGGATCATCTTATCCAGGATAAGAGACTCTTGCCCTGAAAGACACCAGGATGAGTGACTTTGCCAAGCCAGGCATTCCTTTTATTTGAAAACTGTGGTGAAACATACGTAATAGTTATCAGTTTAACCATTTCTAAGCAAACCATTTAGTGGCACTTACTACATTCCCATCGTTGTATAACCATCACTCTCTACCCCAAGCCTTTTCATCATCGCCAACATAAACTGCCCATTAAACAATACCTCCTCATTCCTCCCTCCCTCCAGTCCCTGGTAACCCCTATCCCACTTTCTGTTTCTGTGAATTTGTCTATTCGGGGTACTTCATGTAAGTGAAATCCTATAATATTTATCCTTTCACGACTGGCTTTATTTCACTATGCATCACATTTTCAATGTCCATGCATGTTGTGGCATGTGTCAAACTTTCCTTTCTGTTTATACATGAATTGTATTCCATTGTGTACGTGTCTCTATATCTATCTATCTAATTATCTATTATCATGTATCTATCACCATCTATTATCTATGTATCTATCTATCACCTGTCTATCATCTATCTATCTACCTATCTCCTATCTATCTATTCATCTATCATCTATCTATCTATCTCCTATCTATCTATTTATCCATCTATCAATCTATATATCTCCTATCTGTCTATCTATCATCTATCTATCTACCTATCTCCTATCTATTCATCTATCATCTATCTACCTCCTATCTATCTATCTATTTATCTGTCATCTATCTATCCATCTATCACCGATCTATCATCTATCTATTCATCTATCATCTATCTATCTATCTCCTATCTATCTATCTACCGTCTGCTGTGTGTTGTTTATACACTCATCTGTCAATGGACACAAGTTATTTACACCTCTCGGCCATAGTGAATGATGCTCCCAGAAACACCGGCGTTCAAATATCCATTCAAGACTCTTCATTCAATTACTTTGGATGTGTACCTGGCCGTGGCTCAGCTCTTTCGGGAACTGTCATGCGGTGGCCTTACCATTTTACATTCCCCTTGGCAATGTTTGAGGCTTCCAATTTCCCCACATTCTCACCAATGCTTGTTATTTTTCCATTTTAAAAATGACACCCATCTTAATGGGTGTGAGGTGGTGCCACTCTGCCCCTTTTAGGCACGAGGATTCTTGCTCTTCTTGCTTTAATGCACAAGTTGCTCTATGTTATCTCAGGATGGGCAGGTTCACTGTGGCTTTGCTTTAATTGAAAGCCAATGGTTAAGGGGGAAAGGCTCTAATGGGGAAAGTGGGAGCCCAAAGGAGAAGGCACTGGCCAGTGGTGCCTGTGGGTGGTTTCCTTTTTGGAAGCCTGGGCAGAGCCCTTCATAGGAGCACAGTGACAAAGCAGGAGGCATCGTAGAAAGGAACTGGCCTCCGTCCTTCATCCCCAGAAGAGGAAGCTGAGGCCCAGGTGTTCTAGCTCTGACACCAATCACCTGTGCCTGGCTGGGGGCGGGGGGGGGGAGGGGTTCTGCAGCTTTCCTGCTCTAAAGCCCAGAGCCAGCCCTCTCAGACCCCTGCCCAGAGACCTAACGACTGGGCTGCGGCTTCGTGTGGCAGTGGGTAGCAGGCAGAGACAAGACGAGGAGCAGACGGAGCCCCATCTGCACATCTGGGAGATTCCACTGTAAAGACACTGGTTCTCAAACTTCCACATGCATAAGGATTGTCTGCAGAGCAAATACAGATCTCGGGGAGAACCTACAAGGTTGTGTCTTCATGGTCTGAGGTGGCCCAGAGCATACGTTTGCATCCAGTGTTGCAGACAGCCAACTCTGCCCTTGGCCACACTTTGATTAGATCTAGCTCTCTTAGGCCTGAAGTTCTTGACCCAGGAGACTTAAAGCTTATCTTTGCTTCTGTGCAAGTTATTGAATCTCTCTATGCCTCATTTTGCCTGATTATAAAAGGCAGGATTCCTTGACCCAAGCCCATGTTAATTGAAGGGAATCTGGGAGCTCGGAGGGAGTGTAGCGTTTGCCATGGTTATTCTTCAGGTGAGCAACATCCTTACATGTGGGAAAACATCCTTTCAAATAGACCATCTCAGAGACTCGAGTCAGACAGGCTTGAAGGTCAGGGAGTGATGTCACCTAGGACAAGGAGATTGGATGAGAATTCTCATCTCTGGACACAGTAAGGCGCCTGGGAAGCCCTTTGAAATGGCAAGCAAGCAGCCCAAACCCAAGAGCAGCTGAGTGTGAGGCCCCCTGCATGGGTGCAAGACCCCAAATTAACCTTGGTCAGTCACCTTTGGAAAACAGCCCAGGGCTTCCGGAAAGTAACTACCACTGCTGGGGTTGGCCACCAGTGTTCTCAAAACTGCTGTGGGATGGACCCATTGGTGGCGCTGAAGTTGATTTCGTGGTGCCTGGCCACGGTTGGGGAGACAGAGGGAAGCCCAGCATGAGAAAGTCATTCCCTCCTTGGTTTCCTGTCAGCCCTTCCAATCCCACCCGGAGGAAGGTAGCAGGTCTGCCCGGCTGCCCTGCTCCCTGCCCCTGACAAGGGGTAAGCCGCTGCAGGATTGGGGCTTCAGCATGACAACTGCAGCAGGTAGAATTAAAGATCTCTTTTGCTTTCTTAATAGTGGTGACAGTCTCCTTGAAAAATGAATCCATCTCAGTAGAGAAAAGGGGAGTCTGTTTAGGAAATGTATTAAGAAACTAAGGTGGGCTTTGGCAACATTTTTGCAGATGGATTCATTCATGACTGAAGTTTTGAGAACACTGAACTAATTGGTTAGCTGTCTGGCAAGTGATCCCTCTAGTGTCGGAAAGGAAAGCTTCAGGGACCACTGAAAGGGCCTCCAGGCTGGAGTCTGAGGCCCCTGCCCCATCTGACACCTCTGACATGGCACCCAACTGTCCTGTTTGTCTTTGGACAGTGCCAGGAACAGTAATCTACACCACAGTGTTCACACCGTAGAACTTGGCATAGGGCAGACCCGGGTTTGAATCTCAGCTCTGTTACCTCCCAAGGGTACCTCTTGGGTAGATTATTTCACTTCTCTGAAGCTTAGTTTCTTATTTGTTAAAATGGGAATGACATTGGTTCCTACCCCACAGGGTTATTGGGAAGCTTAAATCAAATAATAAACCTACAGCACACAGTGTCTGGGTGTTTAAAGACCTAATCATTGTTGCTGCTGTTGTTATAATTACTATTATTATTATCATTACCGTTATTAGTCTCTGTTGTCTGTGAGTTTGTTCAGTTTTGTTTTGCAGATCGCCCGAGTGCTCCCCGGAGGGGGGTTGACGGAGGAGAGCTGGCTCAGCACAAACTTTTCCTGGAACTTGTTGTCAGGTCACAGGCGCCGTCACACCGGCCCCCTCCCCCCACCACTTTCCCTGGGATCTTTGCCAAGCCCTAAGCCAGGAAACCTTGTTATATTAATTATGAAGAAAAAGCATGTTTTATTTAAAATCCCGGCTGCCGAATATTCTGCCATGCTGTTTCTCTGTGACAGCAGAATGGCTTTTGCATTTAGGAAACCCTAATGAATTTAAAATAGAAATATATCTGTGCCTATATACACAGGCGATTTCCTGCGACCTGATTTCTTTAAATACCAGTGTATACTGCCAAAGCTAATCAGTGAGACTCGTGCTTGGGATCAATTTAAAAAAGAAAACTATGAGAAGTTGCAGTGAAACTCAGTCCCTCCTGTTTCGGTGAGACGCTGTGTGGAGGACAGCAAGGAGGAAGGGAGGCTCTCTGGGTGCTTGGAGGCCTGAAGAGACCGCCATGCTGGAGCTCTGCAGAGGGGGCCTCGCTCCCTCCTGTCCAAGGCCTCGGCTGGTCTGAGCCCTGCAGGTCTGGATGCTTGAATTAGTCAGATGCTGGGCTGCTCATCTGCCCATCTCAAATGTTTCTCTCTCCCCCCCCCCGCCCCCTCCTGCCCCTCCCTAAGACCAGACCTATAATGCACATTAGCCAGATGGCACAGGGGTCTAGAAAGTGGTGGGCACGGCAGGATCGGGGAGACCCAAGTCTCTTCTCATAACCAGGCAGTGACCACTTCTCCCCACGGGGCCAGGCAAGAACGTGAGCCCAGTGTTACTTGAATGTTTGATTTTCCAGAAAACCCGGAGATCTATATCTTCATGCGAAAGGTTCTGATTTTCCAATGTCCCCAAACAATTCAAAGAAAACTACAATACTCCTCAGGTTGATCTTCTCCCCAGCAAATAAAACTCAAGCTGTGAGCGGAATAGACTCCAAGCTGACAGTGTGCAACCTCTGGTTTATGCAAATCCTATAAGCAGCAAAAAAGAGTCGAGTTCTAGGATTTAAAAAGCCCAGAAATGTGAGCAAACAGCAATTTTGAGCTCCCTTTGTGGGGGAGAGGAGAAGCTATCCTCTTTTCCTCCTCTCTGGGGAAGGGCTGAGATAAGCAGGCTGGCCTGACCAGAATTGTCCTCCAGCTTCTGACCTTGGAAGAGGTCAAATTCCATTGTGGCTAAACCCAGCTGTGCCCCATCTCTAAGAACCACACACAGCAAGAAGAGATTCTCAGACAGTCCGCGTCCTTCTTACAGTTGAGCAGGCCTCCTGTGATGGGCAGGGGTCGAATAGACCTGGCCAGGAAGCTCGTTCAGCACCTCTGGGCTTGTTTCTCACCTATCAACCAGGGATGATGATACAAGACTGCCAGACAGGTGCTCGGAGCTGACAGGTAAGGCCTATCTAGACCAGGATAGGGAGGCACTACTACAGGTGAGGCCCTGGAGGTCAGTACAGCGATATTTGACCCAAAGGGTATCTGAATATACTTCTATGTGGAAGTTAATCTCAGAGAGGAGTGCTCATTTGATGTGTGATCTGAATTCATGGGAGGGTCCCGGTGCAGACGCTTTGTTTAGGCTTTCAGAGGCGCAAGGAGTCCACTGTCCTCTGCACAACAAACAGACCCCTGGTCTAGGAGCCTCCTTTCCCTGCAGAAAAGACCATGGCCCTGACCTATGTGGACCAAGGAGACGTCATCCTCAGCTAGGGTCCCAGGCAGGAGACTTCTCTAGACAGACACCAACCTGTGGTGTGGAGTTCAGCTCTGCCATGTCCCACCTCTGTGACTGGGGGCCAAGTTTCCCCCTGTGTCTGTACAGTGGAAACAGTAACAGACTTATTTCTTAGGGCCCTCCTAGAGATGAGCCAGTTCATGAAAGCTCGCGGCCCGGCACTCAGGCCTCCTCATTTTGTGGTGGCAGCTGGTTATCACTTTTACTTCTGTGGTGCTGAGAGGCCACCCGGCCCATCTGGCCATGTGGCTCCCTTACCCTCCAAGATGCCCCAAACTCTCCAAAGCATCTGAGTGACTTGGCCACTTTCCCCCGGTGTCTGTGTGCCGGCCTGTGCAACTCAAGCTGCCTTCCCGACCACCTGTCTGGCACACATCTGGGGTAAGCAAACATTCCAAAGCCCCGAATCCTCTCTTTGGAATTGACTAAGCTCATTGCCTGAAGGCTAACTCTCATATTTTCTCTTTTATCCATTATTGACTTATAATTTCATTGCTAACCCTAAAAATTCACTGGGGTTTGCAAAAAAGGGATTTTTCGGGACCATTATCCTTTTGTGAACTTCAAACAGACTGTGTCAACGCTTCTCCTTGCCTGCAAACTTTGGGATCTAATTCTTTCCGACTGGTACTTTCTCTGGGCCCCTTGTGGGCCTGTGATGATTCCGATCGCCTCTCTCTAGACCTCTGGTATTTCTGCCATGTCTCGGCCTCAGACATCCAACAAACAATCAAACAATGTAGGGGCTTGATAGCGATCTGTAATTGCAGCCACCACACAAACAAAAGTCATAATTTGAAAAGAAAAGCCTTTCAGAAGTGAGTCACTTGGCAACTTGACAGGGAGCTAAGATGGGTGTCTGAGCTCTGTTTACCGAAAGGGGAGGGGAAGCTGTTGTATTTAAAACACACTAATCAGAAAACCTGTAAGTTAATCTGCTTCCTTCAGGAAATGCTCTCTGGTGTGCAAGGGGTAACAATGCAAAGGTTCTTACTATGATAAGGAGGCCCTGGCTGTTATTTCAGTTCTCACCCCCTGCCTGCTTTCTATCACTCTTTCCCCAACAATAGGGGGTATTCTCTGATTTTTATGGAAAAGTCGGTTCATTCTAGAAATTATAAGGGAAAAGGGGTAATATTTACCGCAAGCCACATGCATGACCTTGTTTAATTGTGACCCTCCCCAAATCTGCGAGAGATTAGCACTTGGTTTGCAGAGCAGAACACTGAGGCTCAGAGAGATTATATTACTTGCCCAACATTCCACAGCTAGAATGTGCAGAGCTGAGGTTCAAACCCAGGCTTCAAAACCCACCCTCATGCCTCAGACCACATCCAGTGTGGAGCTCCCAGGAGGCTTCATTTCTGTTGAAGGCCCTCTTTCTCACATACCCACAAGATCCCGCTGACACTCTGAGACCACAACAGCCCACAGCAGGAGCCAATATGTCCATAACTTATCTGCTCCCAAAGGTCTTGGGTCCCTCATTCAAGACCCTTTGATGGTACTTCCCTCCCCTGCTCACCACAACCTCCCCTTGGCCCCAGCTCACCCTCTAGCCCCTGTGGGCAGGGGAAAAGAAGAAAAAGTACTAACCACAGAGCTTCTCCCCAGATCTAATCCATCCAAACAAGTCCATCACCGGGATCAGTCTTCCCTAAGGCCAAAGTGCTTGGGTTCTTACCCTAATGTCTGCCCCAAATGGTTAGAAAACTGGGTGTGTATGTCAGTACTGGCCTTATAGGTATACTTTTCTGGGGCGAGTGTTCAAACTCTGAATCCTTGAGTGTGGCCTTTTGAATCCAAATTTTATAGGAAAAATCCTTTTAATAAAGAGATTTGTTTTGTGAAGTTTGGATTCAGTTAAGGGGCTGCATTGGTGACCTGAAGGGTCACTTGTGCCCTTAAGGCTGCAGGTTCCCCAACCCTGGTTCATAGTTTTCACTGGCTTCTCAAAGGGGTCCCTGAGATCCATGACAGATTATAACCCAGGACGTTTCCAGATTCTCTTGCCCTTGCCCTTGCTGGAGTGCATTCACAGAGACCCAACAGGGCTCAAGTCAGACGCGTGTCACCGTGGGATTGCTGCCCAACAGCGACCAAGGCCACAGGCCTGCGTGAGTTCATGTAAGCAAGACATATTCAACTTGGCAACTCCAGCCTTTCACCCCAAAGTTTCTCAGGCAGCCCAGCTGGGTTGGTGCTCCTGATAACCTCAGGGTCTCGGAGTATAGATATGTGAAAGGAACACTTACCCCGAAGGCGGTCCTTCCCACCAGAACCATTAACAGCAGAACGTGGAGCTTAGACACTCTGGCAAACATCTTTGCAGTGTAAGGACTTGAGTTTTGCTCTCAAAACGATTTCTTTTGTTTTCTTGTGCCTTTAGGGGGGAGAAATGTCAGTCTCCAAGGATTCAGGAACAAATGAGGATGCAAATTATTAACTAGGCATCAAATACTGTTTAATGTTTAATGTTTTGGAAACCAACTATCTTGATTAAACAAATGGTAACTTTGGGGCTGGGCTGAGTCATGAGGTGGCCTCTCTTTGGAGAAGAAAGTCTCCAAAGAAAGTAGGCAACATAAAGAACCCCTCCCACCCTGGGTGAACACGGGAGCTGCTGAGTGTTCAGGGCAGAAGGCCTGCCTGTAACGAGCAACCCAACGGCAGGATGAAAGACCAGGTAAGGCCTGTGGCCACGGTCCTCCGCCATTGCCAATTTGGACAGAATGCTAATAGGCTTCCGATTCATCAGACCTCAAACAAAAATTAAGGCCTGGATGGGCTCCTAATAACATCACACTTTATATTCATGAAAGATAAATTAAAGGATGCAAAACTGCTATTGACAAACATTGATTCTGGGCCCTTTGAAGTATTGCCCACAGTTGCTTGTTGGCTTCAAAAGTTTTCTTTTACATCTCATTACGTAAGGGTTTTACTTTTTAATTATTTTTTTTTCTCCTTTCATTGGAGTCTTTCTTTGATCAAGGGGAGGGGAAAAAAAACCCCACGGTGTTCATATTTCAGGACAGTTGTTCCCTATGTTTCTTGTTTGGCTATACGGGTCACAGGCAGGGCTTTATACATCAGCAATTACCCGTTAAGTGCGGGTTCTCGTGGACACAATTGCTCTCTTTAATAGACACGATCATGAGCTTCTGTAAACACCTGACTGCTGACAGTCATCTGTGCATGGGCTCCAGGAGGCCTCCAGACCTGAGCCCTAAATCAAGGCTCTGAAACACGGCTGCCAACTGAGGCAGGTGCTTATTGTGCCCCTACCAACCCTGGCCCCCATCTGCCATCTCTACTTGGCACGTGCGCTCAGGAGCTTAGTGGCTCCTCCCACCTCCGGAAGCCAGGCTGCCAGCCATGGATGGCCCACAGGTCCCGGCCTAGGAGAAGGCCAAATAAAGTCCACGCCTCAGTCGCCAGATGAGTCCTGAAGGACTGACGGAGTCCTGCCATTTTTCTTCCTCCCACTTTTTTTTTTCTTTCCTCCATTTATGTTGTGTCCATCTTACTTTAGGCAGATGCCAACTCCCCACTGGTCAACATCCAACCAATCCCTTTGACAGGTGCACATCACGGTCCCTTTTTCTAGAATGCGGTTCTCTGATCTTACCTCATCCTTTCCCTAATCCAGGGTTTTTCAACCTTTTTTATCTCATGACACACTTGAACCTATAGTTAAACTTCCACAGCACACTTACATGATGTTGATAGGAAAATAATAATAATAATAAAAAGAATATACTTACAGTGCTTTGAATTTCTTTTGAAAATGACTTAATTAATGATGTTCAAAAATGTTTTGTGGCACACTTACGATCTTCTCACAGCACAGAAAGAAAAAATCACTGCCCTAATCCTTACTCTGACCCTAACTCTGTTCTTAACTCTATCCCTAATTACTTTTGAGCAAGTTAATGTAGTTCACTCACCCAATAAATGCATTTGTCAGATCTTAGCCAAAACACGACTTTCTCAGACACCCTGATGTGTCTGGCGAGGTCGTCACATCAGACCTGTACTGGTACTTCATTAATAGTGGGTCCCTCACTGCCTTCCGTTAGAATGGAAGCCCACGAGGGCAGGTACTCTGTTTAGATCACCATTGCATCAATGCTTGGCATTTGATAGGTGCTCAATAACTTTATGTCAGATGGGAAGAAGAAATAAAAGACCCTTTATTAAAGTGCCTGTTATGACCAGGATGCCTTAGATAACATATGTTGCCAACTCGATGTGAAAAGAAAAACTACCTAGGAGAAGCAGAAGGCATTTGTGAAGTCCGAAGCACACGCCAGCTTATTCCTGAACACCCCATTCATACTTACCAGATATTCACTGAGGGTCTCCTGTGAGCCAGGTGCTGGGGACACGAGCATGAAGGAGGCAGCCACAGACTGGTGAGGAGGAGAGGGGCAGACCATGAGAAAGCAAACAGTTAACTTTAGTGAGTGATAGGCACAAAAAACAGTGGACCAGAAATCGTCCTGGGTGGGAGGTTTCCCTGGACTGGGAGGCGGTGATGGTGACAGTGGTGGGTAAGCAGGACGTCGGCGCGGAGCTGAGGATGCTGTCAGGGTTATCTGATCCCAGGGCAAGGGCCTACGAGGCCGCACCCATGAGGAGTTTGCTGTCGCCCAGATGCAGAGCTGGAGTCTTCACGACATTTGCACAGACAGTAAAAAGCAGAAATGGAAAGGGTAGGGCAAGCCACACCACTAAATCGCTCATGTGACGTGCCCCAAATCTC
The DNA here is from genome assembly GCA_963574575.1 of Galagoides demidoff. Lineage (NCBI taxonomy): Eukaryota > Metazoa > Chordata > Mammalia > Primates > Galagidae > Galagoides > Galagoides demidoff. The sequence continues at coordinate 76,763 of CAUYQV010175174.1, forward strand.
TGGTTTTCAAATACAAACGCTGACCTTTTGGTGCTCCTCCCCGTGGAGGTGTCAGGGGGTTCCAGGTCAGTCTAGTGCTCTAGGTCTCATTTTCTAGGTGTCTGTCGCTGGGAGAGTCCTGGTCCTGCCTCAGAAGGCCTTGAGAGTCTGCTCCTCAATCAGCTAATTCTTCTACTCAAAGGAACGGCCTTGCCAGAGACCCACCCTTTGAGGTACTGGGTGAAGGATTGTTTTTACACTGCAATTACCTATTGGGTCTGAACAAACCTGCTTCATGGTTTGTTTTTTCTTTTCCTCAAGTAACCTTCTTCTTCCTTCTTTCTGCTAAGCCTTCAGTTACGACAGGAGCCTGAGCAGTGCCAAAGAGAGGCAGTTGGGGCTCAAAACAGATGGTATGGCTGAGCCCCAGCTCTGCCACAAATCTGCTGTGTGACTTTGGGCAAGTCATTTACCCTCTCTGGGCCTCTGTTTCCTCATCTGTAGAAGAGGGAAATAGTATAGTTCTTACTTCCATGCACGTGAGGGCAGAAGGATAAGGTGCTTAGCACAAACTGTAACACACCCTGGCTTTGGTATCCCCAGAGCCGCTAGGTCAGTGTTTTTCAAACTTTTTTATCTCACGGCACACTTGAACCTATAGTTAAATTTCCACAGCACACTTACATTATGATGATCAAAAAAAGAAAAGAGTTAAAAAATATATACTGACTGTGCTTTGAAATTCTTTCGAAAATAATTTAACGGTCTTTAAAAGATCCTCTCGGGGCACACCAGTGGAAAACCCCTCTGCTGTAAGTGATAACACCGGCTCTGCCCCCTCAGAGATGGCAGGGCCTGGTGCTGGGGGAGTGTAGTTTTATAGTTTCCAACCCAGAGAAGGAACGACCACCTTCTTGGGAGAAGCCCTTCCCTAATTTCATCTCTCTAGGATGGAGGGCAGCAAATTCTTCTGAGAGGGCCAGAAAGTAAATATTTTAGGTTTTTTTCTGGCCATGCAATTTCTGTTGTGACCACTCAATCCTGCCAGGGCAAAACAAGAGCAGCCTCAGGCAATACTTATGCAAATAGGCATGGTTAGGTGCCAGTAAACCTGCATTTACAAAACCGAGGCAGTGGCTTGCAGACTGCTGCTCCAGTGGAAAGCAATGCGGAAAGGCCAAAGCTTTGCTCAGCTGAGGGGACCCCAGAAAACAAGGGAGGCTCACTGGAAAACGGGGAGCAGGGGACTGACAACACACTGCTCCCCCAAGAGCATTTATGTGGAAATTATACACACAGGCACCCTCCAGAAATCAGCGGCTTCTTTGCTAGTTGGGGGAGTAAAGCTCATTCAGTCATTCCTGCCATGAGAGTTTACTGAGCACCTATTATGTGCCAAGCACCGCTCCAGGGAGTTGACAAAGATAGACTGAGTTCCAGCCTTGTGCAGTTACATTCTCATGATGCTTCTCACTCAGAGTCACAAGGCTGGTATTCAGGTACATTCCTGAAGTCATTCCTGATCCGAGAAGACAGCCTGCACGCAAGTGTCACTACTCTCTCTCCTTGTCCCCTAGCCGGATCCTTCACTTCTTGGAGCCACCAGCTGGCAGGAGGAGGGAGCCATGGAAATCCCTTGTTAAGGTGGCCTGGGGCAGGGAACCTCCCCCGGCTCCGCCCAGTGCAGTATGTTCATATCCACTAGAAACTGGTCAGTACTGCACACCTCATTCTCGGACCTGGAAGCCACTAAGACACCCCTGAGTTTGTGAAAGGAAACCAGTATTTTTCAGGCAGCTTTCATGTTTCAAGTGCTTTTAATAATCCTGAGTCAAGTAACTCTTTATAACTACCACACAAACTCATTAGGCCCATTTTGCAGTTAAAGAAACTGAGGCTTAGAGAGGTTAAATAAACTGCCCCAGGTCATGTAACTTGAAAACAGGGCTGGAAGGAATTTGAGCTCTTTTGACTTGAAACCACGTGTACCCTCCACTCTGCTGCACGGACTGGATGTTGGGGTCTTGGTCTAAGTCCTCTGAGCACTCAACAAAGAAAACCCCACATCTAAAAGCACAGATCTCTTACCGCCAGACCAGCTTTCCCCATCTCCCCTTCCTTACTATTGCTCATCAGGGTGGCAAAGGGCCCAGTCTTATGAAAAAAATCCTGTCCTCCCAACGACAGCAGCCGCTATTGTCTCAGCTTGGGTTTCCTGGGAAGTAGAGCCAGCCAGGCCCGTATGGATGGAGAAGAACTCTTAGAACCAATACGCCTGGGGGACAGTGGGTGGGTAGGCTGGGCAGACGAGAAGAGTCGGCGATGCCAGCACATCCATGGAAAGTTCTGGGGCTGAGCCTTGGTACCAGGGTAGTCCCATCGTTGGATATGACCTGCCCCCGTGGAAGGACTGTGACTTCGAGCAGCTCTCTTTAAGGGAATTCTCAGAGAATAATTGGAATAAATTATCTATATAATACATAGCCAAGTTGTAATAATTTGGTTAAGGGTAATTCTCAGCTGAGAGCCCTCAGTAACTGATACCTGGCAGCTCAAAGAAATGTCGCCTCATTTGGGAAGGGGACACCTGGGTGCATTACACCACCCACGCTATTAGCTGGAAATTTAGTGGAGGTCTCCTAGTTAGGGACCCGACTCAGGAGGCCCGGATGGCTCAGGCAGGTTTGGGATGAACATCCCCAGTCTACCCTCAGTCTAAGCAGGGATGGCAGGGGCCACACACATCGCCAGGCTGATGCAAGGGGCAGACAGGGACAGATGTTCCACCGGATGAATCAGTATCAAGGAGGAAAGCAGAACGCCTTTATGGAAGCCATAAACGCCAATTAGTTGCTAATCTGAGCTACACATTTATTGCTAAGCTCCATTTTGGCCAACGGAAAAAGAAAACTCAGATCACGTGGCATGATTTATATCAGACATAAGTCAATTTTACAGGAAAAGTAAAGTTCTTCAACCTCCCGTGGTCAAATCCTGGTCAATTTTGATTTTTAAAACACCTTATGAACATAGGTTGGAGTTGATTGATGAGAGGTCCCCAGAGGCAGTGACAGTCCTGAATTCCACATGGCCCCTCAGTGTGGCCAGGTGGAGAGTGAGCGTCTGGCTGGGCAGGAATCTGTGTGAACACGTGCTACCAACCCTCTTCTTTCTCTGAAAAGGATTCAGGCAGGGCTGGCTGGAGGCTGGGTGGCATGACGACCCTGTCCCGGTGCTCCCTGTCTTGGCAATGGCACTAGTGCACATGTGGCTCTGGAAATCTGGAAATCACGCTTGGTTTCTTTTTTTCCTTCCTGACCTCAAACCCGAATTACGGGCATGCTTCTTCCCCCAGGATGCATCTCCACTCCTTCCAGCACCTTCCACCTCTGCTGCCCCACTCTAGTCCAGCCTGTACCATCCCTTGCCTCACCTCCTCCCACAGACTCCTCCCCCTGCCTCCTGTTACATTCATCCTCCACCACCCAGTTGCATTTTATCTTATAAAACCAAACCGGATTATGACACGGCCCTGCTTAAAGGCTTTCGGTCTCTCCCCTTTGCACTTTGAATTGAGTCCCCTGTTCTTACCGAGACCCTGTTTGTCCTGAACTCTGTTCACCTCTCCAGCTGAGCTCATTTGGTGCCCTTATCATGCCTGTCACTGTTCTCCCCTAAGCCGGGGCCACGTCTGTCACGTTCATGGCCCTCTCCTAATTCACTAGCTTAGGACCTGATAGGAGTCAGCATTGATAAACATTTGTTGGTGGACGGAGCCACCACGTGCAGCAACGTCAGAAGACAGAAGCCCCTCTTGTGGCAATGGCTCACGGCCAAGCCACGGTCTCCAAATTCAGAGGCACCGCCTTCTTGTCATACTGAACACTACTTTTAAGTCATGGGTGGTTCTGACTCCTACGATCGCCAAGGTTTGGAAGGATGGAAGACTCGTTGACGCCATGCCACCCCCCAGCTCCAGATGTGGCACAGGCTGGTATGAATTAAACATCTCCGGATCCTCCGCAGTAATTGACCTGCGCATTTGCACTTCTTTCCTGTCTCTAATCCTTCAGTGCGGCCTCAATCTTCCCTCCTGCATTTTAAATTTCCTCTGTTCAGTTGTTGTCCATGGCAGAGAGTGTGTTCCCCACCCCTCCCCTATCTCTCCCATCCCATCAATCAGTTCTACAGAAACACAGGTCGGCCTCCTCGGATCTCCAGCCTCTCAAAGAGCCATCATCTGGGCTGTGTGATGGTTCTTGTTCTAAGTGCGTCTTTGATTTATTAAACATTTTTGAATAAAATTCTGCGTACGTTTTGCATGTTAGAAAGTCCCACACCCCTGCCTTGCTTCGATATAATAGAAAACCTGAAAGGGAAGAGGGATCTTGAGATTTGGGGGGCCCCTTTCTGTCTAGACTTGTCCACTTTCTGAACAGAGCATGTTACGCTATTTTCCAAAGCCTTTTCTCTTTGGGGGAAGGCAGACCTCTGAATACCTCTCTAAATTGTACTTCTAGACACTGCCTGGCCCTGGCATCTTCCCTAAGCACATTTGCATGCTAGCTCTGCAGTGTGCTAGCAAGAGCTTAGCTGGCATCCAACAGAGCCAGCAGAACAGCCATTTACTTGCTGTGTGATCTTGGGCAAGTTGCTTAACATCTCTGGGGATAATTCATAAGTTGGGTATGAATTAAATGAGATGATATATGTGAAAGTGCCTGGCACACAGGTACTGGGTTGGTGTCATTTCTCTTTCTTTCTTTTCCCATTCCATTTCCTGAATTACTTCTAATTTATAATGGAAACTATGCATCTTCTTCCCAATGAGCATAAAAATCAAGGGAGCACATTTTTATTAAAAATAAGTTAGATAAGAGTGGAAACAACTCACACACATAGCTGTATTGATTCTTCTCCCTGAATCATGACTTCATTCACTCTGTATTGAATGCTGGATCCTATGTCATCCTGAGATGCAGGAGACGTCTGTCTCTGTTGAGGGAAACCCAATTAGGCAATTTTATAGACCTATGGAACCAGGTCATTGTTAAGGCTAACACTGAACCACACATGATGCACAAGAATGATGATAAATGCAAAAAGGACACCATTACACAGGACAGGGCACTCTCAGCTGATACCCACTCTCAACCAACCTCAGGCCCTCAGGAGGACCGATGGCCATTTTGGTGACTACTATTCATTCCTAATGTGTGTTTATCGTATGGGGTCTGGGTCTGTGGACAGAGATGAGAGAACAGACCATAGCCGTGCTCATCTTCTCCGTGTCTCAGTTTCCTTATCTGTGAATCAGGATAATATCAATCTACATCTGATGAGTTTGTTATAAAAACTCCATGGGTTAAAATGTTGACAGTTTAAAGAGCTTGGCACGATGCCAGCACTTACTGAGTGCTCTGAGAACATTTGTTAAGTGACCTACCCTCCAGAGTATGCAGGAGCTTCAAATCTTGCTAACTATGCTTGCATCCACAGCCCAGTTAATTAGCATAAAGGACATTTTAAAAATACATTTCACTGATGAAATAAGCAATACTCAAAATAGATGATTGGCTGGAATGATTGAATGGGCACTTTCCCCTGGCAAGGCAAAGTAAAGGAAACCAGCTGCTCGCCACCATCAAGAGGAGACTTCTAGGTCTCGACTTCCATTTATTCTCACTTCTGACTCCTGATCCAATCAGGAGGCCAGTGGACCCTGCCATTGAGCCACAATGGCAAAATGACCCTTTCCTGCAAAGTGCGTGTCAGAGTACCGAAAAGGCAGAGTGGGACTCACAGGGAGCCACAGGTGGGTGATTTTATGCCTCTTTGTATGAGTGGCAGAATGACTTTTATTGTAAAGCCACCACCAGTAGCAAGGTTGAGAGGGGGAGTAGATGTAGCGCCCATCTCCCTCTAATTATCAGAGATCCCTATTATTTCCCAAAGAGCCCGACAGCTGTTGAATTGAATGGACAAATTGGCTTAGGTCAGTTCACAATATAGAAGAGTGTTTAGAACACTTCCTGCCACGTTGCATGGACCCCCGATGTTCAGCCATCACTACCCTGTGACATAATTAGAGAACGGGCAAGTGTTAGGTCACATGGAACAGACCACATGAGCCCCAGAATTTGAGAAGAGCAAGTCAGGAAGAGCTGAACTTGTCCTCCAGGACTCGGTGCAGTCCTCGCTCCCTCACACCAGCTTGGACCCCTGAGTAAATCAGCAGCTTCCCTGAGCCTCAGTTTTCTCAACCATAAAATGCAGCTCCTTTCCGATTTTGCCAACACAGTTATTGGGAGCTGGATAAAGCATGATGCCCTCCCCCAAAGTGAGGGTTTGGTATTTCCTTGCCCTGGCCAGCCTCCCAGAGCCACTGATTATTGATTTGTGTGCTGCCACCAGGCTTTGAGCCGAGCAGCATTTCTGCAATTGTTTGCGCAGGGGTTGTTTACCAGTTGGCCCAGAGACCGGGGATTTTGGTTTGAATGCTCCCTTTCCCCAGAGTTCATTTTCTTCTCCAATCTGTCGGCTCCCCGGAATGTGGATCTTCCAGCTTGTGGCCTAGCCCACCCCCAAGCAGGGGACACATGTGAGTGGGTCATCAGTTTGGGCACCCACCAGATATTCAGGTTAAAACAGAAAACCTGAACAGGAGGAGGGATCTTGAGATGTGGGTGCCCTTTCCAGCCGTTTGTCCGCTCAGGCCCTACCTCATTGCTGGCTATGGCTCAAGCCCTCAACATCCCTACGTGGACCTTCGCAGTAGCCTCCAGTTACTCAGCCCTGCCCAAGGCCCAGCCTTCACTGTGTTGTAACCCAGCCCTCTTTCCCCTGCCCACTCCTGTTCCCCAGCCCTCACCTGTTCCCCCCACCCTCTCCAGCCCATTTCCCTCCTCCTTCCTTCTCCCCCCAGAGTCGACTCCAGGAACAAGGCAAGTCCCTC
>CAUYQV010175178.1:0-24261 GCA_963574575.1 Galagoides demidoff
CATTTTCCTTTCTTTGGCAAACCCCAGGCAGTTCTCTGCCTCATCTCTGAGCTTTTCTGCTGCATTCTCCTCTCCCTGCAGACTGGATTCCTCCCCTTCTCTGTTGTCATGACGGATGGGACGTGGCTGCTCCAAATCTCCTAAGTCCTTGTCACTTGAGTTTCATCCAGCAACCCAGATAGAAATAGCGGTGCTCACTTCTAGTTCTGAGTTTCTAAGAGACACTACTAGGCCTGCTTTGGGGTCAGGTGTCATCCCTGTCCTGTCAGCTGTGGTTACCAGTGGGAGTAGGACCATGCTGTGGAATGGTTGGCAAGCGCCCCCTAGTCCCTTTGTGAGGGAGGGAAAAGGGCCCTCATGAGCTGGGCTGATGCCCCAAAGTGTCTCTGCTGTAAAGATGGCACTTAAAACATAGGTATGAAGCAGTGGTTTGTGTTGCTGCCCCACATCTTAGTGAGGGGCACCCCCACCTTGCCAGTTCTCAGGATTAAAACGGCGGCATTCTCTTTGCTTCGCCCCCGTTCTTCATTCTGTGTATCAGTCTCTTATCAAGTTCGTCACTTGTTAATAACCTTTTGGACTTATTCTTTTCTCTGTCTCCAACCCACATTACCACTGTTCTCTGCCAGAAGTGCCTGAACCTGTTCCCTGCTGGCTCCCTCTCAGCCACTCTCCTGACCCAGCTGCTCTGCTGCACCCGACCATGCCCAGCCTGTTGGTGTCCTTTCTTACCATGAACAACTCACCCTCCTCAGCCTAGCATTTGTGGCTCAGGCAGGGTTAATTCCTTCTTTGTCTGGGTACTATCCTCCTCTTCCTTCCAGCCCTCCTTTAGCTGTACCTCTCCTGGATAACTTATCTACCTAGACCTTAAAGCTACTTACCTACATATCTTAAGTACAGTGCTAAATGGCCTGCAATTAAGGACAGAATCCATGTCTGGTCTAGGTCTTTATCACCCTAAGGCAGCGGTTCTCAACCTGTGGGTCCGACCCATAGGAACTGTATTAAAGGGCCGTAGCATCAGGAATGTTGAGAACCAGTGCCCTAAGGTGTCTGACAGTCTCTGGAAAGAGTGATACAGCAGCTGTCAGGTCTTTTTTTCTTAGTTTTACAGAGTTTACTTAAGTGAAAAGCATGGAATAGCCTTTCCAGGATACAGACTCCAGAGAAATGGGGTCAGTGCGCCTAAGTTAAAAGATAAGTTCTAGCTTATATGGTAAGAAGGCAAAGGAATTTAACAGAATTACAGCATTTTTCTTTTTATTCAAGAAAAGAAAAGGCACAACAAATGATTTAGTTACAAGTTTTTTTTTTTCTGTATGGCCAGTTTTCTTTATAGTTGGTTGTCATTTCTTTTTCTTTCTTTTTTTTTTTTTTAGAGGCAGTCTCACTTTATCACCCTTGGTAGAGTGCCATGGTGTCACAACTCACAGCAACCTCCAACGCCTGGGCTTAGGCGATTCTCCTGCTTCAGCATCCCAGCCTCCCGAGTAGCTGGGACTATAGGCGCCCGCTACAACACCCGGCTATTTTTTTGTTGCAGTTTGGCTGGGGCTGGGTTTGAACCCACCATCCTCGGTACTTGGGGCTGGCGCCTTACCCACTGAGCCACAGGTACCGCACGGTGGTTGTCATTTCTTTTACAATTTAAAGGAGTATAACATTTCATCTTTAGACAATGTGATAGCCCTGAAGTCTTTCTGTGACAGGCAGGAAGGAACTCTACTGCTTACTTATCTGCTCTGTATCAGATAGTGAAAACTCTGTGCAGGTAGCATCCTTATAGCAATGCTTGCTGTAAGGTAGGTCTGTGATCAGCTTCATTGTATGAATAAGGAAACAGTTTACTGAAGCTACTGACCCAGGATCTCACTGCCAAGAGGCAGCAGAGATGGAATGTGGAGTGAATGACTTCCTAGGCTGCCCATACTGGGCTACCTCATCCACCTGTCCATATTTTCTCAACATGAAGCCTCTATTAACCAGGATTCAGGCAACACTCCTAGGGCAATCAGTGGCTGGGCTGGAGTTAGAGCCCCTTTATGTGGTGATAGTCACCAGCTCAGGCTGTTCCTTCCCAGTTCTCAGAACTCCCATCACATCATTTTCCCTTTCTGTTTTTTTTCTTTTCAAATATTTTATTTTCAGTAGTCTGAGTTACTGAGATATCCTTTCTCCACTTTGGCCAAGATTCAATTCATGGAGTACCACAAGGAAGTGTAAGACTAGAATTTAACTATTTTAATGCATGCTAAAATTTGGCAAATTAATAATGCCAAATATGTTACATGCTTGAAGTAGCAAGAACACAGAGTGTATTTGGCAACTCTTGACAAGACTCTTCGCTTTGATGTTATAGTCCTTGATCATGTTTCCTATGACATGTGCTGTGTATATCGTACGCATGACATAAATGAAATGCTCCTTTAAAAACCTGGAACCAATTATATTTGATGAAGTCACATGAACTTACCAGGTAAATGATAGGAAGCTGTAGTAAGGTGCTTTAACATATTTAACTGGTACTCCCAAAGTGGACAAAGTAACTTTCTGGCTGTTGAAGAAAAAGGCTTCTATTGTGTACCACTGAACTAAGAAAGCTTATCACTTTCGCAGGAAGAGAATGCAAGTCATTTCTAGGAAGCTGTTCTCTGCAGAGCCAGTTGCTCACTGAAGTCTAGCGTCCCTGGCTGGGGATGTGCAGTCAGAATGCTAATGATTACCATGGGCCACGCTGTGGTCAGCACAGATATGTTCAGCCTGGGACCAGCTGGTCAGGAAGACTCCAACACATGTGGTTTCATCTCTATTGATGTCAACAACTTTGTGATCTAATTTCAAGACTGCAAGACATTGATTCTGCTGTCACCTCTGTGGTGTCAACAGTCTCCTAGGTGGAGAATACAGTTGATTCATCTCTGAGAGTTCTCCTTCTGGGTTCTCTCTTTAGGCTCTTTAGACTTAAAACTTTGCCCTTGAGCAAAAGCAATAGCATCTATCCTACTCCCCAAAAGGATATCAAGAAGAGAAGCAATTTTCACCAATGGCTCCCTGGGCTACTAATAAGGGCTGCAGAAAGATTGAAAAGTGGAGACTCTATTGTTCACAGAGGTGAGTTGAGCCACTGTCTATATAGATTTTAGGTAAACTCTCAGAAAAAGCTTGCTGAATCATAAATCATTGCTTCGTCTACCCATTTCCAATTTTTCTCCAGGTTATTTTGTAACAACTGGCAAACAATGAATTAGTGGAGAGGCATCTGTCAAACCCAGGCATGTGCATGGCACAATCCCTGTTCCTTTGTTCATGATAATGACTAACCACACAGGCTTTTCCAGCTTCATCTGTATGATCTCACCAAATGTGTGCATCCAGTGAACCAGGCAGTGTGGCTGCTAGGTCATCTCTGTAGACCTCACCCCCAGCCTGTGCCTTTGCTCCTGGATGTTGGGTTGGACAATTGGTTGTATTGAGGAGCTGTGGATGAAGGGAGTGAAAGGTACCTGCCACTGGGTGGCAGGACAGTGTGTGTTACAACAATCTACACCAATTCTTCCAACCCACAGTCCAGATTACAATAGTCATCAGAAAAACACAGCCCTGAACTTGGCCATATAAGGCTTCTGGCTTAACAGGCTGAACAGACCTCAGTGTAACTCTGAATGTCTGAGAAATAGACTTGGCCAGGTCAATGGTTTTTAACCTGTGGGTAGTTAATGTCGGTATAGTTCTCATTTGCTAAATGCTGACACTGGAAGGTGGTTTACAGTCCCCAGCCTGGATTCCATCCTTCAGAGCAGCCACGCATTCTAAAGAGTTCTGTGGGGCTATATTGGATGGTACAGTTCCCTATCTATCCCCTCACCCCACATCCTTTGCTTGGGGCCTGGTCAAGAGGTGGAATGCTTCACTATGGAAACATCAGGGAATGTCCCCATGGAATGCCACTCTTTTCAAAGCTCTGGAGTCAACCCTGAGTCCTCTGAATTGGGAAATCTCAGTGTGAGGCTCTGCCAGCCAGTCTACACCTCGAGTGCAGTAGAGAATCAAGACCTCTGTGACTTTTTCTGTCATGGAATTTTGATTTGTATCTTTCTACAGATTCCAGCTGCATAGCTAATTTTATCTGAGTTAGAAAAATTAGTTCTGTGTTTTCAAGTCTTTGGGCATGTTCAAACCCATTCATGTGGTTTAATTAGCATAGAGGCAAGCTGCTGTTATAGGCCTGCAGCACAAGTTTGTCTGCTGGGTGGACTGCCTTGCTGAAACCTGGGGGTGGGGTAGGGTCTGCTGAGGAGCTGTTATTTTACTAGCAATTTGATACTTTCAGGGGAGATGTTCAAATCTGGACTTAGGTTTCAAGTAGCAGTGGCTTAAATTAAGCATAAAGCAGCCATGCCACCCAGTGCTAGATGCCTTCATTGCTGAGTGACCATGAACTGCATGGATGCTGAGATGTGAACCAGAGCCACGTGCACCCGGGCTGGGCGGCCTGCCCTTGACAGACAGCTGGAGGGAGAAGAGACCGATCACACTTTCCACATCACCTGTGTTTGCCGTCTGCTGACTGGCTCTTCCAACTCTGCAGCTCCTAGAAGCAGACTGCTGGGAAGCTAACAGATCTAGAACCTACTAAGAGCTGCATTAGTCTCGAGGGTGCACCAGACTTTATTCTGCAATCAAAAGGTGTACTGTCAAATAGAGTGGCTACACATTTCATCTACTTTGAATGTACCATGACAACAAATCTACCTTCAATAGATGAGATGGGCTGACGTGAGTTGTAGCATGAGGACGAGAAGGGCACAGGCTCCGATGCTGTGTGCACTGACGTGACTGTGAGGGTTGGAATGCATCGTGGGGGTGACCCTGCCACTGCTATTAAAGCAACTGTAAAATATTTATGAGCCTGTTCTAAACCTTAACACAGAAATACTGAATCACTTAGCACTGTGTAAAAACGGACACAAGAAATCACTATGACAGGGCTTGGTCTCTTGTAAATGCCCCAGAAATTATGGAAGTTATTTAATATGTTCTTTGGATGTTCAGAATGAATGTGTTTCCAAGAGTGAAAGCATACAAACAATACCTTTATTACCTGGAATACACTTAAAGAGCAGAGGCTCCTCAAACTAGCTAACCATGAAAAACATAGGCAGAGCTTGAAAAATATAGAAAAACTATTGTGCCTCACCCCTACGGTGTCAGTTTCCAGCATGGAATCACCCGAAGGTGGTGTCAGGCTGTGTGGGGTGGGCTTGAAAGCCCGCATTTCCAGCAACTTCCCGGGTGGGGCTGATGCTGTGATGAGGTCTGGGTGTGTCGCCGGCCTCTGTGTTGTTGCAGTGGGCCCAGGTATAAAGCACAGGGTGCGCCTTACCCCTTCAGCCCTGCCCTACTTCCCACTGCCCTCTAAATCTCACTAATACTCAGACTTGCCTTCATAAAGGGAATTCTTGGCTCAGGGCTAGACCCTCTCTCTGGGTTCCCCACAGCCCTTCGCAGGCCTTGTATCAGCAGGAAATGAACATGTATTAATTCCGGTGGGTTTATCTGGTATGAAAGGCTTAGGAGACAATTGCATTTATTGTGAAGGACCAAGAAACAAAGTCTGGGAATAAGCCACACAGTGGTGGCAAGCTACGGTATAGGGGTGAGTGGAGAGGATAATACATAGCATTATTCTGAGTGAGCGCCACCTCTCACTGTAACACCTCAACAGAGGAGAGACAGCCAGTAAGGCTGCAACAAAATGGAAACATGACTCAGTTTGTCAGCAGAGCGGGAGGTTGCCGAGCACAGAATGGATACGGAAGGTGGTCCCCGGCTGCCGCTGGTGGCAGGTCTCCAGCTCCTAGGTCCTAGACTTCTCTTGATTCTCAATGATAAGCTTGTTAGTCGAATATAATTGGCCAATGTGGACCTGAAGGCAAAGAAAAGACACAGATCAAGAACTGTGGGACTCAGGTTGCTGTGAAAGGTCAGAAAGGGTGCTTCTAACATTTACAATACAAATGTCTGCCGTCACAGGGACGCCCTCTAGAAACTGCACTGTGGGGCAAAGCTGGACTCCAGATTGCCCTTGCTAGCTCCCTGCACCATCCAACTCGCACTTTTCTCACTGGGAAAAGTCAGAGATCCACACATCCATTCTCTCTCTCTGAAACAGCATGGCGGCCGCAGTCTGGGTTTTGGGGGTGTCCGAGGCTAGGTGAGACATCCACCAGGCTCGCAGGTAGCTGGCTGGAGGTAGAGCCATCAGACCGTGCACGGCACCTCTCTCCTCACAGGAATTCCCTCCTTTAGAACTGGTTCTTCCATAAGCAAAGGCTTGCAGCATAATGGAGAGATAGGTTTTGTCTATGCTGGGGCAGAAAAGGTGTTGCATTACAGCCAGTGCAACAATATTCCGTGGCCTGTCCTGAGTAGGGCTGAGGCCAGCAGCCCCTGTTCACACACCCCTGCCTCCTCTTGCCCCTGCCCCACTCCTTAAGTGTCCTTATTAATTAAGTATCTCTGTTGGTGCACACATGTTCTCACTGTCGTGGGCTGATGTGGGAGCCATATCCTGGAGATATTGTAGATCTTTTCTCTGGAACAAAAGGTCTCTGTCACAATTTTTCTCTAAAAGTGTTTCTTTTTTTTTGCAGTTTTTTGGGCTGCGGCTGGGTTTGAACCCACCACCTCCAGCATATGGGGCTGGTGCCCTACTCCTTTGAGCCATAGGTGCTGCCCCTAAAAGCATTTCTTGAGTGATACTTCTTTAGGAACAAGTAGAACTGGTGAGGAAAGGGCTGAGCATTAGAAAATCTGGATTTTAGAGCAGTTGGCTACTACCTATGGTAACTTGGGGTGAGTAACTGCTCTTTAAATAAACGTGGGTAAACTGCCGAAGGTCAGAGCTGCACCTACAGCAGCCAAGACTCAGAGTCCAGACCCTTATGTGGTGTTCCCTCCTCCTCAATGTATTTTTTTATAAGGCAGGCCCACAACAATGGGGGACCATTAAATGGGATCGGCTGCCTCGGGAAGCTGTAAATTCTGTTCCTGTAAGGAGTAGAAAGTGATGATGGAGAAAGAATTGATATGCCAGGTCCAGTGTGGAGGAGCCTCTGAGGTGTGAGGTTCCTGAGCCAGTGTGGTGCCTACATGGTATGTGAATCTCTGGAACAGCTAGTGGCAATTAGCCAAGGACAGCCTTTGCAAACATGGAGGGGAGAACACATTTGTTGCAGCAACTTGGGATGTGACTGGCTTCTTGCCCCTTCCTGAAAGGGCTGCTCTCTTCTTTCTAACCATCTTCTATGCCTAGGCCAGCAGCCTCAGCAGGAAATTAGCGAAGCCTTCTCTCCTTTCTGTAGCCCCTCTGGAACATCTGTGTGGTCTGTGCATATGGCCCACAGGAGCTCACACGCTCAAGTTCATGTCTGTCCTCCCTACTGCTCTGGGAGCCCGTGCAAGTCTTGGCAGATTATAGTGCGCAGCAGACCAATGAGGAGGGGCAAAAGAAGGAAGCTGAGCCCCAGATGCTGAGAATAAGCAGCTCTGCAGCCAAGATGGACAGATGGGGCTGGGCGCTTCCTTACAAGTGAAAGGCAGGTCATCTGAAGCACAAACCACAAATATGTGTTTATTGTCTGAAAATCCCAGAAAATGCTGCAGGGGGTTAGAAAGGCAGCCCCAGCCCCAACCATCTGAGAGATAAGCAGTGAGCATCTCCTATACCAGGCATTGTGTGTCAGTAAGACTTTCAGATGTGATTCCTACCCGTAGGAAGCTCTGAGTCCAGGAGGGTAGATGGACAAGAAATAAGAAAAGTGCCTAGGATCTGGAATGTGCTAGAAACAGTGTGGCACTCAGGACTATAGGAATCCGGAGACGTGAGACAGTCCTTGGGTACAGGTAGGAGCTCAGTGCCAGAGGCTGGAGCTGGGGGAGGGGAGAAGCATATTCCAGAGAGAAGAAAGGGCACCTACCAAGGCAGGAGGTGAGAGCACACTGTGTGTTCAGATTTAGAGACTGTCAAAGACAGAAATGGGCTGAGTGTGGATGCAGAAGGGTGGGGGTTAGAGGCAAAGGTAGAGAGAATAAAAGAGAGGTGGGTTAAGCCTCGAACACAGATGCTAAACTCATTCTGAGGGCAAGGGAAAAGCCCACAAAACATTAAAAATAGAGGACTGACTCTGATCTGTGCTTAAAAAAGATCATCTTATCTCAGTGTCCAGTAAGAGTGTAGGTCAGAGATGATTCTGGCTGGAATGAGGAGGTGGCAGAAGGTACAGAGAGGGTGGCCCAGGGACCTGCATGGATGTGTGCAGCGGGGATGAACCACTGCAAGGTCAAGACTAAGGCGTAGATGCTCTAAGAATCACTGCCCTCATTTTTTTTGGCAAGTCATGAAAGCCCAGAGATGTCAATTCATGCAGAATCAAAGACCTGAACCCCAGATCTTCTGATCTCTATCCAGTACTTTTTCCAAAATTTTGCTTCTCTAACTTTCCCAGCTAATACTGCTTTCTTCATAACACAAATTATACATCACTGTAGCATGGTTGTAGTTTGTAAAGTCTGAGCCTATACTATTAAAGTCTGAGATAAGCACTTTAGATAATTGTGGCCTGCCTATAATTCACCTCTCCTTTTCCTTACTACGGGGTCTATGTGTACATCTAGAAATCCACACTATCCAGCCCCCCCTTGCAGCTAAAGGAGGCTAATGAGGTTTCAGCTGATAGCATGAACAGAGCATTGGGGAAAGTTCTTGAAAGGGGGCTGCCTCACTGCTTGCCCCTACTTTGTCTCCTTTCTGCCTGGAATATAACTTGATGGCTGGAACATCAGCAGCCATATAGCACTATTAGGTAAGTTTGATATGGGGCTATACATTAAGGGCAGGGGGCAAGAAGAAGGTGTTTGGGTTCTTGACCATGAAGCCACCGAGCCAGTCCTTGATATCTTGCTGCCAGCTTTCTTGTACATGAGATAAAGACAAACCCCCATCTTTTGAAAGGTATTATCATTTGGGTTTCTTGTTACAACAAACTCCTAACTGACTTGAATGCACAATTTTTTTTTTTTTTGAGACAGTGTCTCACTTTGTTGCCCTTGGTAGAGTACAGTAGCATCATTAACTCACAACAACCTCAAACTCTTGGGCACAAGCAATTCTCTTGCTTCAGCCTCCCAAGTACCTGGGATTACAGGTGCCTGCCACAATGCCCAGCTATTTTTTAGAGATGGGGTCTCACTCTAGGTCAGGCTGGTCTTGAACTCCTGAGCTTAGGCAATCTACCTGGGCAATCTACCCACTTTGGATTCCCAGAGTGCTGGGATTACAGGTGTGAGCCAACCTACCCACCACATTTTATTTTTATATTTTTATTTGTAAAACACAATGTGAATTTTAATGTGAGATCACATGATTAATTAAAAGAAGGTCAATGCAGAGGAGGTGATTTATAACCTGTGATAAATGAAAACAATTTCCCTATCATCTGTGGAGGCGCCATTAACAGATACCATACGTTTTTCCAAAGTTTAAAAAAAAAACTATATAGGGACTTTTTGAAGAACCTGTCTTTTTCTCTCTAAATAAGCAGTTCTCAACCTATGGGTCATGACCTGCAGGAACTGTATTAAAGGGCTACAGCATTAGGAAGGTTGAGAACAACTGCTCTAAATATTTAACTGTATAGTGTATATGGTTATTAATATTTTGGTATTTTTCTGTATAGTCTATTAACTCTCATATAAATTCAAAATGTATTTACAGGCTCGACTCCTGTAGCCCAGTGGCTAGCGCACCAGCCAGGCAGGTTTGAACCTAGCCTGGGCCTGCCAAACAACAATGACAACTACAACCAAAAAAGAGCCAGGCATTGTGGTGGGCACCTGTAGTCCCAGCTGCTTGGGAGGCTGAGACAAGAGAATTGCTTCAGCCCAAGAATTGGAGGTTGCTGTGAGCTGTGACACCAGAGCACCCTACTGGGCAATGTAGTGAAACTCTGTCTCGAAAAACAAAAACGAAATGTATATACAAATACAATTATGTATATGTATACAGACACAATATTTATTTAAATTTGAAATCATATCCTAACTAGCTTTTTCTAATAAACTTCATATTATCATCCTTAGACTATTAACTGTTCTTTTAAGGGATTTTTTTTTTTTTTTTGAGACCAAGTTTCACTATGTCACTCTTGGTAATGTGCTGTGGCATCACCCACAGCAACCTCCAACTCTTGGGCTTAAGCAATTCTCTTGCCTCAGCCTCCTGAGTAGCTAGGACTATAGGCACCTGCCACAGTGCTCAGCTATTTTTTTTGTTGTAATTGTCATTGTTTGGCAGGCCTGGGCTCGGTTCAAACCTGCAAGCTCTGGGTTCGAAGCTGTATGTGGCTGGCACCCTAGCTGCTGAGGTACAGGTACCAAGCCTAAGGGATGTTTTTAATAACAGCATAATATTCTGTAAAGACATATAATCTATTTAATCATAGTCAATGATGAACAATTATTAATAGATTATTTCCACCTAATGGCAGGATTATTATTCTTACATATAAACCTTTTATTACATCTCTCAGTTTTTTCCTTATAAAAGGTTTTTATTCTGTGGTGTAGTGAAGACCCTGACTTCACCTCAATGCAATGTATCAATGTACCTAAATTGCACTTGTACTCTACAAATGTATACATATAAAAAACAAATGAAAAAGTTTCCTAGCGCTCTGGGAGGCTAAAGCGGGTGGAATGCCTGAGCTCACATGTTCGAGACAAATCTGAGCCTGAGTGAGAACTTATCTCGAAAAATAGCCAGGCATTGTGGCAGGTGTCCATAGTCCCAGCTACTCGGGAGGCTCAGGCAAGACAATTGCTTGAACCCAGGAGTTTGAGGTTGCTGTGAGCTATGATGCCACGATACTCTAAGGGCCACAAAGTAAGACTCTGTCTCAAAAAAAAAAAAAAAAAACTAGAAAAAGACAAATAAATGAATTCCCATGTAAATAAACAAAAAAAGTTTCCAAAAGTAGAAATGTTGAATATACAGGTATGAACATTTTCATGGTTCCTGATGGATCTTACAAAACTACTTTCTAGAAGACTTCTTTGTCCAACTGACACTCCCTCTGGTGGCCCATGTGAAAGCTTCAGCAGCATATTTATCATGCCACAGAACTCTTTTTTTTTTTTTTTTTTTTTTTTAGAGACAGAGTCTCACTTTGTCACCCTGAGTAGCATGCAGTAGCATCACAGCTCACAACAACCTCCAGCTCTTGGGCTTAGGTGATTCTCTTGCCTCAGCTTCCTGAGTAGCTGGGACTACAGGCGCCCACCACAACGCCTGGCTATTTTTTTGTTGCAGTTTGGCCGGGGCTGGGTTTGAACCCGCCACCCTCGGTATATGGGGCCAGTGCCCTACTCTCTGAGCCACAGGCACCGCCCAGCATAAACTCTTTTCTCCCACATAACTCCTGGTGCAAATGCTGTGTGTGCTAAAGGCCACATGCTTTATGCACTGTCTAGAACAGGAACACAGGATCCTCCTGTCATGTGGCTCTCTGCTGCGTTCCTGACAAAAGTCCCTCTTACAACAGTCAACATCGTATTTGTTTCTCAAAGTAGTCCTCCAGTCTAGATGATGCAACCTCTGGGGGAGAGGTGCTTTGTTGTAAGACATGCAACCGTGATGTGGGGTGACCTAGTCTCAATCAGCCCCATTTAAAAGACTCCAAAGAAAATTCACAGAATGAAGAACTAAAGGGAATCCTGAAGAACCCAGTTTTAGGAACTTTGAAATTAAAATAAACCAAATAATAGTCCACTTTGGCAGAGTGTGAGTCAGATCTTAATAATGGTGTTTTTAGAACATAAAGATGCACATCTTCCTTTCCATCTGGGACTCTTAGATACGTACAGCTGTCCCTCTGCTGCTTCCTACCCTGTGTGCCATCATGTAAACTTCTGTGTCTTTGCCCAATTACTCTACCAAGAAGGGCTCACTCCATGTCCAACATGCAGAAAGTCCAACCACCCCTGGGGCCTGTGCTTGAACTTCCCCGGCCCTTCTGAAGAAGAAGGCTTCTCTCTCCTGGGATACCCATTGTACATGTTGGGACCAGGGTGGCCCCTATACTGTAAGTGAGCCTGTCTCACAAGCCTATATGGGTATCAGTGATAGGGGAGGAGGAGAGAACAGAGGACCGTGTTAGTTGACTTAGCTGCTTTCACAGCAGAGTTTAGGGCAGTGCCAGGCACAAAGAGGGTAAAGTAAGTTAAGTACTTGGTAACAAAAAACATCAGTGTCTTGTACTCCATGGTTATAAGGCTTATGCCCACTAACTCTAAAACCCAGATCAAGGAGTACAGAGTGCTTTGGTTGTGAGCTACTGGTAGAAATATGAAACTGATGAAGGCAAGTCAATAAAAGTAGCGATAGAACCATTTACTGCAACAAGATTGTTCACTGACTGTTGAGAAAAATCAAACGATTTAAACTTGGCCCAGCAGAGGACTTAAGGCCATAATCCAGGCCAATAAGAGATTAACGAGGAGCAATTACAGAAGAGGTGAGGGGAATACTCCACCCACCCAGGGAGAAAACACTAAAAAGTTATCTCCAGGAGGGCTGCAGAGTCGAGGCAATAGATGTTCGTGTAACAGTTCTGTCACATTTATTTGGGCTATAAAATGTGTCAGCACACAACAGGAGGCCAGCCAGGATCGATGCTGCTGTGCTAATGACAGAGCACGGTGCTCTAGAGCTGCAGGTGAAAGGGTCTGGTCAATGGAAGGGAGGAAGTGCAATTAACAGCTTCACTTTACAGTCCCTCCAGAATCCCAAATTGACTTATACAGCCATATCAGACTATTACTGTGCATAAATTGGTCATTAAAGCTGATCACATTTTTATTCTATGAAGTTTAGGAGTTGGCATTAGAGTCCATTAGAAAAATACACAGATTACTCAACTGCAAGTAGATGGGATGATTGGTTGGCCCAGAAATACTTACGAGCTTTGAGACTCATTAGACAAATAACCTGTTGGATGGAGGAAGCAGGATCCAAGAAAGTACGTATAATTGGGTACAAGCGTTTCAGGTCTTAACTGCTTGCTCTTCTGAAGCAAGACACAGTCACCTATGCAACACATCTCCATCTGACTGAGGGTCCCAGAAGCTGGGTCAGCAAGGGAGTGGGCTGGAGCAAGGAATGGACCCAGCCTGGGCCTGGCTCCTAATCTTGCCTTTGCTACTTCTTGCTTATTTCACAGGGCTGCTATGGGAATCGAATGAGATACCAAACACGAAGAAGGTTTACCAATCACCCCCACTGCTTCCCAGGGCCCAAATACAGGAAAGGTCTTAATGTTGTTGGGAGGATTAAATGAGCACAGCGAGGCACATGGCAAGGGCTCGTTAACTATTACTTCTCTGCACAGCATTTGCATGGCCTGTCTCTTTCAAGATGCACATCATGGGCTCCCAAACCCTAACCTCAGTATCTCAAGGGCCCCTCACTCTCTATCTGTAAGAGCCTATGATTCTGTAATACTTCAACCCCCACTGTGATGAGACTGAGACAGCATTAGCAAAACCCCAGCCCACTACCTGGTTTTCAATGTGAGCTTTCTGGGCAAGGCTCAGGAATGTACCGAGTATAAGAGTGTAAGTGTACCGAGTACGGCTTCTTGCCCAGATAGGGCCCATCATGCTCAAGCTGGCCAGGGAAGCCTGGTGTAAGAACGAAGCACCTGGGCCCTGGAAACATATGGGACAGAGGGGGACAGCTGGCTTGGCTGGTGAGGCTGAGGGATGGAATATCTTTCCTGCTCTCTTTCCTCTTAGAGGCTGGGGACCTACTGGGGCTAATGTCAAATCTTGTCTCTGGCATCATAATGGTGATACTATTACTAATAATAATGAAAATGCTATCACTAGTAAGAAATGATGATGATGATGACAGTGAAGAAAGTAATTGTGACATTTGATAAGCATTTACTGTGTACCAAGCACTGTTCTAAGTATTTAATTAATTCAACCATTTATTTTTATTCCCATAACTTATGAGGAAGGTATCGCTATTATCATAAATTTGTAGGCTTTTACAGGCAAACTCTATGTGTCCTGCTTTGCTATAATTTCCATTTTTGGAAGATGTGTACTTGCTCAACTCAGGTCTATATCTAAGACCTGATACAGCTTTAGTCAGAAACATGTGTGATCTTTAGAAAGAAACTAGAAAACTGAGAAATATAAAATAAATTTTAATGAAATGGGAGATGTACCATGTTCATGAAGAGATTGAATTTTATACAAAAATCCTGATTTTTGCAAATAAATTTACATATAACACAATGGCAATAAAAATCTCAGCATGATTTTAAAAGTACTTGACAAAATCCCTTTAAGTTTTATTTGAATAAAAAGTCAAGAAAGAAAATTTTAAAAAAGAAAATCTTAAAGCATTTTTGAAATACAAAAAAACATGTGGCACTAGCCCAAGGAGAGATAAATTAACAAAAGAGTAAGAAACCGAACTGTGTTATGCAGAAGTGGTTAATACACAAAGTCACACTCCTGGGGACTTGGGGCTTAGTGTTAAAGGGCTACAGTAACTAGAACATTGCTTTGAAGTCTCCTGTTGATCTCCACTTAAGCTATGCATCCTGCTGTAACATATTTGTGCTTATTTTAGTATACAAATGTTTTCCCACTGAGCATGATGGCGTGTGCATGTAGTTCCATCTATGTGGAGGCTCAGGTTAGAGGACTGCTCGAGCCCAGGAGTTGGAGGCTGTGGTGTGCGCTAATTGTGCCTGTAAACAGCTATTGCACTACAGATTAGCAGTACAGTGAAATTCTATCTCCTTAAAAAAAAAAGTTTTTCCCAAGATGACAAATAACTCTGACTCTCCAGAAAGATGCACTGTGTTCATCCTGTGCCTTTGAGTACCTTCTGACACACCCAGTTTCAGAAGCATATTTTTAAGATATTGCACCTTCCTAAGAGAGCTATACTTGACAGGAGACTGGAAAGGTGAAAAAAAAAATAAAGCCTTTGAGTCACCAATACAACAAATGTTTGATAGCAGAATTTCAACTTTTGCCCTCCTGTCAGATGGCGTATTCGAAGCTGCCTGCTCCTGTTTACCTACTCCACGGAAGGTGAGCATGATGTCTGTGCCCCTCCTTGGCTTACGACAAGGCTGGACAGCCTTTCATGCTGCCTGAAATTCATACAGACATTCTTTCTGGTGAGATCCCAGTATGAGAAGTCACTGCCATAGCCTTGTCACAGTAAAGTCACTAGTGATAAAAACTTATTTGTGAAATAGCCCATTTTTATTATGTCTTATATGCTCTCTACTAATTTTTTAAAGCAGCAGACTGAAATAGGGATGCACGAATTTATGTATAATGTTTCAGTCTCTGTATAGTAGCAGGAGGTTCTATAAAACCCAAACTTATAAATATAGATCACGTGATATTCCCCTAAAAACTATGTACCAGACACTGTTCTGAGTGTTCACATAACGTTTTATCTTTCTATGATCCGGTAGCTATGCTTTTTAAACTGTTTACATGTAATAGCAGAACATTACTACTTTTAATTTTTCCATCATTTTATGCAAAGGAAGAATCCCTGAAGGGATTGAACTGGATCTCTGAAAACTCAGTCACCAACTAAATCCTTCCACAGAGGAAGAAGGCAATTTCTTTTTTTCTTTTTTTTTTAAGAGACAGAATTTCACGTTGTCACCCTTGGTAGAGTGCTGTGGCGTTACAGCTCATAGCAACCTCCAACTCCTGGGCTTAGGCAATTCTCTTGCCTCAGCCTTCCGAGTAGCTGGGACTACAGGCACCCACCACAACGCCCGGCTATTTTTTTGTTGCAGTTTGCCCAAGGCTGGGTTTGAACCCATCACCCTCGATATATGGGGCCGGCACCCTACCCACTGAGCCATAGGCGCCATCTGAAGAAGGCGAATTCAAGCAAGAAAGGGTGAATCTTTCTTTTTGCATCCCTTCCTCCACACGCACTCCAAGTGTTGAATTTTAGATACTGGATATTCTCTATGTGGAGGGAGATGGTGGGAAGGTGGCTTCTTGTTTCCTCTGTGTTGTTGGCAGAGTGGAGAGCAAAGTCATATTCCTTCCCTAAAGCCCATGCCACATTTAATAATTAATGTGTTTCATCCCTGATTGTAGGGACAAGAGAGAAACCAGGTGCAAGAGGGTGTCCTCTTGCCAGCACGACCACACGTTCGTCTACACCTGTCGTCGCAGGGCGAACTGTGACAGAGCCCTCTTGCACTCTGAATTGACCCTGTTTGAACAATGAATCACACGGTTGCTCTACTCTTATCCGCCACTGTCAGCTTTCTGGGACAGCCCAATGTTTGTCTGCATGTCTCATGTTCAGTTAAAAACATAAGCCCAACATGTGATGGCCTCTTTCTTTTGCATTCTAGGCCATTATAGTAAAGGAAACAAAACCATTTTAATGTATCTCAGAACCTGAAGTTGTGGGCAGCTGACAGCAGTTCCCATTCCAACAAGCCTTCTGTGTCCTCTGCAGGAACAAGACCTTTCTGAATGGAAACATGTGTTAAGGCAGAGGTTCGCAATGAGGTCTGGGCACCAGAACCATAGGGTCTGCCTTTTAGGACATGTGTGGCCAGGCCCCAACTGTGGCGTTTCTCTTAGGGGAGGTCATGGGGGATGGTCTGGACATGTTACTGCCTTGCTTCTGATTGGCACCCCTAAACAAGAAGTGCTCATCTAAGGGGATGTAGGTGCGTACATCTAATATATAACTAGTATACAATTAGTATAATTACTAGTTTTTTTTTTTCTCCCGGTGGGTGAATATTTTCCTAGAAGAGAAGCACCCAGGTAGCAGTTTTCCAACCAGGTGCTTTATGGGCACAGTCCTTCTAGAAGGTAAGCCATGGACTACAAAACCAGGGTAGGGGAGGGGAGTGTCATGGTACCCTATGGCATTGCTGTGAGATGCTGTCACCTGGTGTAAGGGGGCAGGGACTATCTTCCCCTCTCCCATCCACACACCTGTTTTCTAGAGCAGCTGGGTGTTGTGGATGATTTCTATCTCCTGGTCTAGACACCCCCTACCTCAGGGTGGGGAGACAGTTATGAAACAGGAGGCAGGAACTTATTCTCCCATCACACTCACACACCTGCCCTCCCCTACCTCTAACGGTCAGGGCAGAGCTGGCCACATGGAGCAGTGGACACAAACAGAGCCAGCCACTAGCCCAGGAGTGCCCTGGAGCTGGCTGAAGCATTATGCAACCCATGATCCCTGAGATGAAAGCACTCATAACAGCAAACACACCATGTTGCGTGTTAGCACCACTGTAAGGGTCACCAGGACCTTCTTGGAACCGGGCAGAGTTCAGGACCTAAACGTCAAGATAGAGTAAAACCTGGTGTTTCCCTGGGATGGTGACAACAGAGCCCAGGCAAACTGCCAGAGACGATGTCCCGTCAGAGGTCATGTTCCCACACTCGGGGAGAGACTAAAGCTTGGCTTCATGTCTGTCCCTGAACTCAGCACTTCAGGTCACAAAAGCTACAGCAGCAAGGCCGGGAACCTGGCTCCACTATAATTAGCTACGAGGTGATGCAAGTGCTTAGGCCGGTCCTTCCTGGAAGTGTGCAGGAGCATGAGCAATTTCTTGGGGGAATGTTTACCACCTGCTCTGGCAAGGATCTTTGACAAACTTTTGGGGACCCTAAGGCTGCCTCATGCTATTTTATTCCTTCAGGGATGCCTTTTTTCAAGGTCAACTTAAATGAGTTTCTGAATTTAATATTTGTTTTAAATGAATGTAATTGAGAAGGTAAACTCAGTAATAGCTTTAGAGACAGAGGCAGACACTAAGTTAGCTTACCCACTACCTCAGACGGTTTGTTTTTGGAGACTTGAGGATGGACTGCATTGCATTTGATTTTGCTTTGTTGACTAAATCGGATACTGACCAACAGCACCCTGCTTGGATAGGTTGTGCACGGCATGATCACCCACACTGCTTTGTTTGATTCTACAAATTCCTGACTTTGTGGGCTTCCAGATTGGGGGATGGCATTATATGAGAAGTCATCACTGAAAGAGATTCAGTTTCCAGAGCAGTGAGTACAGCCAATCCCAGTGCAAGGTTACAGCCAAAGAAGTGGCACTCAACACTGAAAAGAACTCCCAGAGCAGGAACCAGAAGTCATGCTTGTACAGGGTGGACATAACGTTCATGTGCAATTTACTATGTTAAACTATTTTAAATTGCACAAGAACTTTATGTTTACCCTGTATTTTTTTTAAATTCAGGCTTGTAAAATGTGATTTACTAGCCTGTTTTAAAGACTGTCCAGGGTGAGTTTGATGCTTTCATTAAGTCGTCAGTAATGACTCTGATGATGAGTCCCTTTCCCTGCCTGTGCTCACTCTTGGAGATCTAGCAGTTTCCGGCAGTTTCTCTCCAACAGGCCCACCCAGCTGTTTCTGACCAAATGCCACAGCTGGTGGCAGCTGCTCTACCTCTGCTCTCATGGGCTGACATCAAGCTAGTGCAAGAAGTGGTGGTTAATGGCAGCAGAAACAGACCAGGAACCAGTGTCCCTGAAGCTTCCAGCAGCAGGCCTTCTTCACGCTCAGCATTCTGAGCATCCCTCCATGTCAGGACGCACAGACCACTTCCTCTTCAAACAGCTGTACTGTGTTCCTTTGGGCACATCCCCACAGGGAGCTGCTTCATGACACCCAGGGGGCCTTAAAACACATGGTGAGCAACACCCTCTCACTCTGCCAGGGCTTGGGAGCCTTCTGGGAATGACAGCACACCCTACACATGACCAGGTTACACATAACTGACACATCTGATTAACTGACACTGCTCCTTTCTGTCTTCCCCACCCAAAAGCCACCAAAATACTAACACAGACTGACGTGCCTGGCAGGGCCTCGGCGGGGGCAGGTAGGCCTCAGTGCGCTGAGGAGTGGGCTTGACCCAGCCCAGGGCACATGTCCTCACCTCATGCCAGCCTCGAGACACTAGCTCTGTTCCTGGGAGCCTTCAGGAAGAGCTGGTCATGGAGAGTGGAAGGTGGGAGAGGGGACAGAGAGTGAGACACAGGATGTCAGCAGTGGTGGGGTAGGGAGTGATGAGCAGTTGATGGATGGTGCCTCTGGTTCATGTGACTGACCCCTGCATACCCCATCCTAAACTCTTCTACGGGACGAAGAAGAGTTTGACCCTGTTCAAACTGCAGGGTCTAGGAGACATTGAAGTATGCTCTGTAAGCACTTCTGGGGGATTTCTCCAAGCGTCTGGGGAAGAGGTACCCCTAGCCCGGGCATAGAGCAGAAATGACATTAGCAGGTAAGTGCCAGGCTTGTTAAAAGGGAACTACTTCCACACTGTTTCTGAACAGCTGCTCCCAAGGTCCCTCCTCCCTCCTTCCCAACATGCCACTCTGGCATGGCCACTTCCACCGTCACGGTTGGTCAATGCCTATGTTCCTCAGGTGGATCAATATTTTGAAAATCACCTATGGGGCAGGGACTTTGGAGAAGGAGCTTGGGCTGTTACTAAAAGGGTATCTCCAGTCTGTAGTGATGGGCTGCTGATTTTAACACCCATGGTTGTTTCTTTCTAGCGTTCTGCAGGGCAGATGCAAAAACAGCAGAAAACAATGGTCTACGTTTTGCTCTAGGGAGTTATTCTGGAAGAGGGAGAAAGAGAAGGCCAGAAGCAGGAACCTGAAATGACCCCAGGGGTCTGAGGAGACAGGGAGCTGGGCCGCCTTTATTCCTGTGCCAGCCCAATTACGGAGGCTCGTTGGTATTCCTCAGCTCTCACAGGGCGGTGAGAAGGGCAGAGAAGTGTTCTCGCTTACTAAGCTTACCTCCCGGGACCCTGGGCTGTTTCAGGATGTGGGGAATTTGTCTGCTCCACAGACTTAGTGCTGTCCCTGAAGGCCAGCTACTGGACATGCCTTCCAATTAAACACCCAGGAAGAAAGAATCAATACTTGAAGGGCTCTCAGAACCCAAAACAGACATGTCAACTTGGCGGCAGCGCATTTCTTCTTTCATTCTGCTGTGTCCACCACTGTGTTCCACAGTGTGACTGAATACAGATTTTAGAGACTTACCACAAAGTGTGTGCTGCTCTTACTGGATGAAGTGGCAATCCCTTACACATCCTGCAGAGGGAATTGGAGTCTGGCTCCCAGGGTGGCTCCCTGGATGAAGGAAAGAACGGGGCCTTGGATGCCCTGATGGTGCTCAGCAGTGGCCAGGGACATGTGGGTCTCCTTCCACTTGCCTACAGCACTATGGGCTGCAGTGAGGCTGCACAGCACAGTGCACAGGCCAGACTAGCTGGGTGTCAGGGAGCCGGGGCAGGTGGTTCAGGCCCACCCTTCACCTTTACCCTGGCAGCGACTCCCCAGCTTCCCTAGGAGGAAAGCAGTCTACAGCAGTTTCTGTACAGCCGCTGCGGGACCGGTATCTTGTAAATAACCACTGCTTCCCTCTGAAGGAGAAGGGCAGTCCCTTTAAACCTGCTCACCTTTAACTGCTGAGGACAAAGTGGGAGTGAGAAATTAATCTTTCTGCCCTAACTTTTTGCCACTGCTGATTTTAAAAAAGGCTTGTGATTAAACTTTTCTTCCATTCCATTTGTTTCTGACTGTAATCTTTTCTTTGAGACTATGACCACTTCATACTTTGGTGCATAATAATTACAGTAATGACTAATCCTTGTAAGGTAAGTAGAACAGGTATCATCACCAGGTCCTAGAGGTGAAATTATTTATCTAGTCTCATAGGGTCGATACTTATAATTCTAACTTGAAGCAATCTCCTAGCTCAAATCCTTTTAGTCTTTACAAAAACACACATTGGGGAAAGGATGTCCTATTTAATAAATTGCACAGGGAGAACTGGAGAGCCACACGCAGAAAAATGAAACTGGATCCCTCTCTATCACCGTATATAACAGTTAACTTAAGATGGATTAAAGACTTAAATGTAAGACCTGATACCACAAAAATTCTGGGAAAAAACAGAGGAAAAACTATTTTGGACATGGGCCTAGGCAAAGAATTATGACTAAGACTGAAAAAGCAAATACAAAAATACCAAACATAAATACATAGAACTTAATTAAGTTAAAAAGTTTCTGCACAGCAAAACAAATAACCAACAGAGTGAACAGACAACCTTCAGAATGGGAGAAAATATTCACAAAGTATACCTATGACAAAGGACTAATATCTGGAATCTATATGGAATTCAAACAAATTAGCAAGAAAAAAAACCAAATCACCTCATCAAAAAGTGGGCAAAAGACATGAACAGACATTTTTCTTTTTCTTTTTGAGACAGAGACTTTGTCATCCTTGGTAGAGTGTCATGGCATCACAGCTCACAGCAACCTCCAGCTCTTGGCTTAGATGATTCTCTTGCCTCAGACTCCCAAGTAGCTGGGACTACAGGCACCAGCCACAATGCCCAGCTACATTTTCGTTGCAGTTTGGCCAGGGCCAGGTTTGAACCCCCCACTCTTGGTGTATGGAGCTGGCGCCCAACTCACTGAGCCACAGGTGCCACCCCATGAACAGACATTTTTTAAAAACAAAAATCAAAAAACAAAAAGGCCAAACATATGAAAAAATGCTGAAAGTCACTAATCATCAGGGAAATTAAAACCATAATGCGATACCATCTTAGCTTTGTCAGAACAACCATTATTAAAGAGTCAAACATAACAGATGTTGGCACAGATCTGGTGAAAGGTAACACTTACACACTGTTGATGGGATGCAAATTAGTAAACTACTATGGAAAACAATATGGAGATTCCCCAAAGAACAAAAAGTAGATATACCATCTGATCCAGCAATCCCACTATTGAGTATCTACCCAAAGGAGTCATCATATCAGAAATACTCATGCAATTGTATGTTTATTGCAGTGCAATTCAAAATTGCAAAGTTACAGAATCAACTTAAGCGCCCATCAAGTGAAGAGTGGATAAAGAAAATGTGGCATATACGTACCACAGAGTGACTATTTAGCCATAAAAAAGAATGAAATAATGTCTTTTGCAGGAACAAGGGTGGGACTGGAGGCCATTATTCCTAAATGTAGTACCTCAGAAACAGAAAAACAAGTATCTCAGGTACTCACTTAAAAGTGGGAGCTAAGTGATGGGTATACATGGTCACATAGAGTAGTATAATAGACTTTCGAGACATAGGAAGGGGATGGATGGGAGGGAAGGGGGAAGCCTTGACTTTACCACTATGCAATTCATCCATGAACCCCCTAAATCTACTGGAAATTAAAAAAAAATCCTCTAGTCTCTATACGAAATCTTGCTTAATTCTGTGAATATAGCATAGTTATAAAAATTACATTAAAAGGGAATTTTATTTTATTTTATGGAGGCCAGTCTAGATTGATAAAAAGAAATTTCAAAAAGCAACACAATCCCATGGCCCCAAATCAATTTGTTTTTGTATACTCACTTTGCCATGTTTACACATCATCAGCTAAGCATCATTGCTTGCTATGTATACCACACACGCGTTTCAGTGGGTGTTACTAGTCCAGAATTCTGACACCACACACATTTCCCCAGGTTTCTACACGATGGTAAAGGCTAAGTAGATCTGGTCTCAGTTTCATTTTCTACTAGTAACTCAGCTAAAAACACCTGACAATTCTAGGATAAAGTTAGTTTATTTTCGCATTTAAAAAAAATTTGGACATTTTTTCCCTAGAAGATAACTTTCATGGATTCATGATGCGTCCTTTGCCTCTTCTCCTTGTCCCTCCTTTACCTATGCTCCTGACTGGGCTAAAAATGTGACTTCAGAAACATATGTCCTTCATGGGTGTGATCTCCAAGAGATAATCATCTCAATTCAGGGAGATAGGATACTCTTTCATTAGCTGACTGTACACAGGGAGCCATTTAACTGTAAATAAGCTGGCTTTCTCCTGGCAGGACCTGGCCTCCAACTGGGAAGTCTCCCCTGCTCGGCTCCCCACAGCGGTCACACGGCCTCCCTTCTGCCAGAGCTTCTCAGGCTGCAGTAAGTGCCAGATTTACCAGAGACTATGAATTAGCAGATCCGGGTCGAGTCCACAGACCTGCGCGTGACCATCTGCACTGTCTGCCCCAGCATCTGCCACCCTGTGTCACTATACTTCTGTGTGGCTGATGTGTGTGTGTGTCTCTGACATGAGACCCTGAGCTCCCTGAAGTCAGAGTGTGCTCATTTCATGTCCCCCGCCCCTAGCTGTGTACAGGGAGCTTCCCTCTCATCTCCCCAGGAAGCTGTATTCTCTAAATAGCCTGGGAAGCTGGCCATCCTCACATGAGGCCTATGAGTACCTTCCGTGGTCTTGCTGATGTGGCTGGTGGAGCCATGGTAAGGAGAGAGGGCCCTTGCTCCACCTCCCTGCACAGGGACTGGAGTCAGCCTCTCAGAGAAATACTCTCATTATGTTGGTCTGTAGTCCAGAAAGCTCTTTTTCATGACTCTATCATACAGAGTCTTCATTCCCTGGTCCAGCCCCAGCCCCAGGCCCTCCACCAGCTCTTCTCTCCCTTCCAAGCAACGAGGTCTAGTCAATCACTTGCTTTGGTTGCCTCAACATGGAACCTTGGGACTGGGTAGCTGGGTCAGAGCCATGACCCAGGCTGTGAGCAAACATCCCTCCCCGCTTCTTAGCTTATCAGATCTCTGAGCATAGGGACCCTGGGCTGTCCCTAGTGCCTGGCAATGGTGTTTCAGGCATCATTCCTGAATGAAGAACTGAATTCAAAGCAAAGGAGGTGCTCGCCCAAGGTCTCAGGGCAAGGCCTGGCAGAAGAGGAGCCAGAAGTCTGGAGCAGTCACCATGTGGAGTGGTCACCAGCCAAAAGCTGAGCTTGGTAGATAGATGAGGGCAGTCCATCTACCCCTCTCCCATGAGTAGGGTGACCAGACATCCTGCTTTTGAACAATTTGTCCCGTGTCCTGCGGCATTTTAAAAAAGTCTCAATTTTTGGAAAGAATGCAGGAATGGGCAGGAGAACAAGAAGGGAACATACAATTTTCGGCTGCCATGTGGCTATTTTGCCAGAATATGAGTTTTATATTATTTTTGTTAATTTTATAATGTTAAACTGTAATAATAACAAATAATTGTTGAGAAGTGATTATTGAGAACTGCTT
>CAUYQV010175179.1:0-44679 GCA_963574575.1 Galagoides demidoff
ATAATACTCTCTAATTCCATGGCATTTCAGTGCCTTGAAAGCCTGGTAAGTGTTTGTAAATTTGTCATGATGCTTGTGGTCTTGAAGCAATGTCTGAACTCTTTCCAGTGGAGTGAATATTGCCTCTGTAGTTCCTGCCAGCACTGCTGCCACGCTGCGGGTTGCAAACTCTGGAGCACTGGCATGCTTGAGGAGAAGGCAGGATAAGTCCTCATAGAGACCAAACATAAGTGCCAGAGTAGTTGTTTTCTGCATTAACGGGGGGAGGATTCCACGATACAAATTTCGAAATCCATCCCTCCTCAACTGAAGTATTGCATCCCGGGTTTTGATGCCATATAACTGTTGCCTAAAAAGAACCTTCTGAATAGGAAATGTGATCGCAACATTGTTGAAAGCTGCACAGGAGCCACACAAGTAATGCTTCATTTCACTAACATTTGTAAGGTGAGGTGATACATCTTGTTTTGAAGATGTTAGGATTGGTGGCCTCTTTTCATGAGCTTCGGAATCCATCATGTTGCTTAAGATCTTTCTTCTTCATGAAGAATTAATTTTAACCTACAAATAATAAATGACAATGGATGAATTTTTTTATAGCAATCTAAACACATGGAATTTTCCCCAATTTGTACTCTAATTTCTGGACACTAATACTGTTTCCTTTTTAGATTAGTGATTCTTACAGCATTTTCAGGGGACCCTGAAAGGAGGGTCCTCAGATCCTTTTGGAAGGCCAGGAGGTCCTCCCTTTTCTGACTACATATCCATGTGAGGCTGGATTCTTTGCATATACCTTAACCAAAATAACTTATCATAACAGACTGAATGCAGAAGGGGATATGAGACTTTACCTCGTTTATGTCGGACATAAAACAATCTGTAAAACAGTCTTCTCATTAAAAAAAAATTTGTGGGGGAAACAGTTATAAAATTGTGTCATATTAACATTAATGGGTTTATCATTACCTTAAAATTCCCAAGACCTTGACTATCAATCCATATAAACAAAGCCTCTTTGGGGCCC
This sequence comes from Galagoides demidoff, assembly GCA_963574575.1. NCBI lineage: Eukaryota > Metazoa > Chordata > Mammalia > Primates > Galagidae > Galagoides > Galagoides demidoff. Next base: position 1,028 of record CAUYQV010175179.1, read on the forward strand.
ACAATAATTTAATAGTATAAATGAATCCTAAGACCAAAAAATTTTGACAGCCACTAGATTAGTTCATAAGCACTGGCTATTCTACATAATGGTATATATTCACCATGCTACTGAAGTAGACTCAAAGTCCTTCCCATGAGAAATAAAATAGTAAGACATGTATGTACTCATTCTATTAATACTTACTTGGTCCCTATTGTGAACTAGGTCCTCTGTTAAGTGCCAGAGATTCAAAGACAAGGAACTCACAAACTATTAGGAGAATTTGCCAAGGTAAACAAATACACCACAGTATGATACCTCTATGATAAATATGTGCTGTGAGAACACTGGTAAGACATACTGAACACAGACTTTGGGAGGTGGTGCTGTGGACAATAGGGTCAAAGAAGGCCTACTATGCACTACATTTTCATTTAATTCTCAAAACAACTTCATGAAGTTACTATTTTCCCCAGTTTTACAAATGAATAAAACCAATATTCTCCTTTGTCTAAGGTACATCTAGTAACTGGTAGGAACAGTATTTTGAAATGAAGTCTGACTTCAGGGTTCACATCTCTGCTACCATACCACAGATGGCAATGACTTTGGGAGGCTGCCCTGGGATAAGGGGTGGCTTTATCAGATAGTGCTGAAAAATATTTGAAGTCAAATACATAGGCTTAGCTCACTGTGTGGAACTAAGACAAAGTCCTATCCCTATAACATGTCTGTTTCCATAAAATGCAAGATTTTTCCTGCCAGGTATCTAAATCTGGCCCCCTATACCCCCCTCCCAAATTCCAGATCCAAACAGTTGAATCATCTAAAATAATTCCTATATTCCAGAAATAGTCCCAGAAATCACCTTTATTTGGGGACAACATGATAATTTTATATTTTAGATATATCAGGCTAAATATTTTTACATTGATTTAATTCCTCATGACATTTAACTACAACTCAACAAAACAACAAATAATCCAATTTAAAAAGATAGCTAAACGACTTGAACAGATATTTCTCCGAAGATGACATACAAATTGCAGAGAAGCCCAATATCACTAATCATTAGAGAAATACAAATCAAAACCACAGTGAGATACCACCTCACACCCTTTAGGATGGCTACTATCACCTCCCCCTTCCCCCGAAAAAAGACAAGCATTGATGAGTATGTGGAGAAGTTAGAACCCTTATGTACTGTTTGTAAAATGGTACAACTGTTATGGAAAACAGTATGGTGGTTCCTTGAAAACTTAAAAATAGGCTGGGCATGATGGCTCACACCTGCAATCCCAGCATGCTGGGAGGCTGAGGCAAGTGGACTGTCATGAGGTTACAGGTTCGAGATCAACCTGAGCAAGCGTAAGACCCCATCTCTTAAAAAAAATAAAATAAAAATAGCTGGGCATTGTGGTGGGCGCCTCTAGTCCCAGACACTCGGGAGGCTGAGGCAAAAGAATCACTTGAGCCCAAGAGTTTGAAGTTGCTGTAAGCTAAGATGCCATAGCACTCTACCGTGCATGACCAAGTAAGACTTTGTCTCAAAAAAAAAAAAAAAAAAAAAAAGAAGAAGAAAGAAAATAGGTATATTTCAGCAATCCTACTTCTGGGCATGTATCTAAAATAAATGAAAGTCTTAATATTTTCTCTTCTAAATATTGGTATTAGCCTAGGAAAAGAATTTAAAAGCAGCCAAGGCACAGTGGTTCATTCCTGTAATCCTAGCCTCTGGGAAGCTGAGGTGGGTGGACTGCTTGAGTTCCCAAGTTGGAGACCAGCCGGAGTAAAAGTTAGAAAACTTAAGAAAGAAAACTTACTAAAAATAGAAAAACTGAGGTTAAGAGGCTTGCTTGAGCCCCAGAGTTGGAGGTTGCTGTGAGCCATGATACCATAGCACTCTACCCAGGGCAATAGCTTGAGACTCTGTCACAAAAAAAGAAGAAAAAAGAAAAAAAAAACTCCAAAAGCAAATATATGAACAAAAATTAATGTGACTTAATTACACAGAAAAGTTTCTGCACACTAAAGGAAATAATCAACAGATTACCAGGGGTCCTCAAACTTTATAAACAGGGGGCCAGACCATTGGAGGGCCGGACTGTAGGCCCTGGGATGAGTCAGCTGCTAAGCAGGACAGGCAGTGGCAGCAAAAACACCTGGTGGGCAGGATAAATGTCCTCAGCGGGCCTCATGTGGCCTGCAGTTTGAGGATGCCTGGATTAAACAGACAACCTACAGAATGGGAGAAAATATTCATAAACTATACATCTGACAAAGGGCTAATATCCAGAACCCACAAAGAACACAAACAAATCATTAAGAAAAATACAAATAACCATATCAAAAAGCAGGTGAAAGACATGAACAGACTCTTCTCAAAAGAAGACAAACAAATGGCCAACTATGAAAAATGCTCAACATCACTACCAGGGAAATATGAATTAAAACCATGAGCTACCACCTTAGCCCTGTCAGAATCACCATTATTAAATTAAAAATAAAAAACATAGATGTTGGTAGAGTTGTGGTGAAAGGGAAATAATTATATACTGTTGGTGGGAATGTAAACTTGTATAACCACTACAGAAAGCAATATGGAGATTCCATAAAGATTTAAAAGTAGACCTACCATTCAATACAGCAATCCCACTACTAGGTAATTAACCAAAGGAAAAGAAGTTATTTCATCAAAAAAACACCTATACCAGAATGTTTATCACAGCACAATTCATAATTGCAAAGATAAGGAATCAACCTAAGTGCCCATTAACTAATGAGTGAATAACAAAAATATGTGCGTGTGTGTACCATGGCATACTACTCAGCCATAAAAAGGAATGAAATAGCTGGGGTCAGTGGCTCATGCCTATAATCCCAGCACTTGAGGGGCTGAAGCGGGTGGACTGCCTGAGCTCACAGGTTTGAGACCAGCCTCAGCAAGAGCAAGACCTTGTCTCTAAAAAATAGCCAGGCTCGGGCGCCTGTAGTCCCAGCTACTTGGGCAGGCTGAGGCAAGAGGATGACTTGAGCCCAAGAGTTTGAGGTTGCTGTGAGCTAAGATGCCATAGTACTCTACTAAACGTAACCAAGTAAGACTTTGTCTCAAAAAAGGGAGGGGGGGCACCTGTGGCTCAAAGGAGTAGGGTGCTGGCCCCATATGCTGGAGGTGGCGGATTCAAACCCAGCCCTGGCTAAAAACTGAAAAAAAAAAAGGAATGAAATAATGTCTTTTGCAGCAACTGAAGACCACTCTCCAAATTATCACAAGTAAAATATCTCAGGAATGGAAAAACAGATATCACATGCTGTCACTTATAGTAGGACCTAAACAAAGGATAAAGAGGTGTAATAAACGTTGAAAAGCAAGGAGGCAAAGTGGGAGAGAGTTAGGGATGAAAATCTACCTACCAAGTATAACATATACTATTTTACTGATGGGCACACCTGAAAGCCCTGATGTACAATTTATCCACATAACAAAAACATAAAGTTCCGGAAACAAGAAGTTAGAGATAACAACAACAATGATGGTCTGGTCAGGCCAACAAAGGCCAACAGGGACATATAAGGAAGTTCCAAAGTGACTAAAAGAAAACTGCTTCTCCCCACCCCAGGACAAGTTTTCACAGAAATAACAGAGGCCAATACAATCTTCCTTTCAAGGTTAGAGTGAAAATTAAGTAGAGGGTGTATGTCATGTACCTATGTCAGGGGAGATAAGACATGCAAATAATCACATTTCATGGTGATAAATGCAATCATGACATTTGTGGGAACACACGATGCTGGCTTTTGGTTTGAGAAAGGGAAGTTTTTGTCATCTGAGAGCTCACAATCTAAGCCCCAGTAGTTTCAAGTTTATACAGGGAAACAAATCATGACAAAATGTTTACTGATCAACTGACTCATAAAATTATTTACTCCCACCCAAGTATCCCTCCCTGTTTATCATCTATCTCTGCCTACCTTTAGAATTATGTTACAAATGTTAAGGATGTCTTCCCAGTACTATCATGTAATTTCATCTCATAAATCATGCTAAAATACCCACAATTTCATTCTATATTCATTTTAAGATTAGTAGAGGCTCAGCACCTATAGCTCAGTGACTAGGGCACCAGCCACATACACGGGAATTGGAGGGTTTGAACCTGGCCTGGGCCTGCCAAAAACAATGACAATTACAACAACAACAACAACAAAGGCTTGGCCCCAACAGCTCAGTGAGCAGGGTGCCCGCCTCATACACCGAAGCTGGCAGGTTCAGGCCTGGCCAGGGTCAGCTAAACAACAATGACAACTGCAACAAAGTACTTGGGCATTGTGGCAGGTACCTGTAGTCCCAGCTACTTGGAGGCTGAGGCAAGAGAATCACTTAAGTCCAAGAGTTTGAGGTTGCTGTGAGCTGTGACGCCACAGCTCTATTGAGGGCAACACAGTGAGACTATCTCAAAAACAAAAACAAAAAAAAACAAAAAACAAAAAAACCAACAACAACAAAGACTTAATAGAGCTGCAATTATAACTTAAGCCCTTGTCCCCTACTGTTTATGATAAAACTGTGCTTCCCACTAAAAATAGATTCATTCCATTTTCCTAATACTAATGATCAACTGAAAGTCAGGGTCTCTCAGAGTTTTTAAACATGAGAAGAAAATGTATGTATGTATGTATTTTGAGACAATTTTCACTTTGTTGCCCTTGGTAGGGTGCCATGCATCACAGCTCACAGAAACCTCAAACTCTTGGGTTTAAGCGATTCTCTTACCTCAGCTTCCCAAGTAACTGGGACTATAGGTGCCCAGTGCTCGCCACAGTGCCCAGCTATTTTTAGAGATGAGGTCTCGCTCTGGCTCAGGGTGGTCTCGAACTTGTAAGCTCAGGCAATCCACCCACCTTGGCCTCCCAGAGTGCTAGGATCACAGGCAGAGCCACCATATACTTGTTTTAGTAAAGTTCAGCCACCTCTACCCCTACTCATCATTACTAACTCAAGAATCTATCTTAAACTACAGTACAGAGGTGTGATCCCAGCTCTCTGCAGCCCAACTCCTGATCTTAAGAAATCCTCCTGGCTCAACCACTCAACTAGCTGGGATTGCCTAGCTATTTTTAAAAATTTTTTTTGTCTTGCTGTTCCTCAGGCTGGTCTCAAACTCCTGGTCTCTGTGTTCCTTCTGTCTTGGCCTCCCAAAGTGCTAGGATTACAGGTGTGAGCCACAGTGCCTGGCCTTAAATGCTTTTAGAAAGCTCCTGAGATGGCTTGGCACCTATAGCTCAGTGGTTTGGGTGCTGGCCCCATGCACCAAGGCTGGCGGGTTCAAACCCAGCCAGGGCCCACTAAGTAACAATGATAAGAACAACAACAACAAAATAGCTGGGTGTTGTGGCAGGCACCTGTAGTCCCAGCTACTTGCGAGGATGAGGCAAGAGAATTGCCTAAGCCCAAGAGCTGGAGGTTGCTGTGAGCTGTGAGGCCACGGCACCCTACCAAGGGTGACAAAGTGAGACTTTGTCTCTTAAAAAAAAAAAATTAAAGATACTATCTATCTCCCAGGCTGGCTCAATTAATTGCATTAATAACATATAAAAGCACCCAGAGCAGTCTGGAGTATAATAGGTGCCCAACAAAGGCAAGCTATTATTATTCTTTTCTGATGTAAATTATGTTAGTATATTTCTTGGTAATTACTTACCCTGGTAACGTGAGGATAACTCCTAATTGGCCATGGTGAAATATTTTAACATAGTGCTAAATTCCATTTACTAACATTTCATTTTGAAATTTCACATTACTGGGGCTGGGTGCAGTAGCTCATGCCTGTAATCCTAACACTCTGGGAGGCTGAGGCGGGTGGATTGCCTGAATTCACAGGTTCAAGACTAGCCTGAGCAAGAGCGAGACCCTGTCTCAAAAAAATAGCCAGGCGTTGTGGCAGGGGCCTACAGTCCCAGCTACTTGGGAGGCTGAGGCAAGAGAACTGCTTGAGCCCAACAGTCTGAGGTTGCTGTGAGGTATGATGCCATGGCACTCTATGGAGGGCAACAAAGTGATATTTTGTCTCAAAAAAAAAAAAAAATTCACATCACTTTTCATAACACATCAAACTTTCAATTTTAATACTATCTTTACATCAAGTTCCAGTATCAATGTTCCACCTTGATGGAACACACTGGTTCCTCAATGTTTCCAGCTTTGTAGAACAAAAGAATCTATAATTTTTTTTCCTTCCTTATACTGAGAAACAATTTAATCTTATCAAAATGATCTGTTCTTTGAGAGTTTAAAGAATTTTACCTGTGACACCACCTGGACTTGGTCTTTTGCAGGACAGCTTTTTGATAACTTTCCCAATTTCTTCCATTGTTATTCATCTGTTAGGTTCTCGCTCCTGGAGTCAATTTTGATAGCTGAATTTGCTTAAAAGTAAAAAATAAAATCTAGTTTGGTTTATATTAGATATAATATTTATGTTAGAAAGTATTTTGTTTTAAAAAATTAGTTTTAACCATCTATATGTGTGCACCCTTTTAAGCAGAGTAACCAGTTTATCTAATTTATGACCCTTTCATTTCCAGCAAAGAACTAGGTCTTAAATTACCAATTTTGCTATTTCTCAGTTTAAAAATTTTTTAATTTGCTTTTCTTCTTTCTTGTCTCCTTTTTCTTGCTTTGTCTGAGCTTTTTTCCTTCTAGTTCCTAAGAGAGATGGTTATTTTAATTTATTATTTAAAAATTTATTCTTTGTTACATAATTTGAGTGTTTGAGGTACTTTCCTTTGAATAAAACTCATTACTTTTTAAGATAGTTACCATTTTATTTTACTCTATTTGTTTATAAGTATCCTACAAATCTTTAACTAGCCAGTTTAGTATTCTTATTTGCTGTAAAAATAGGAATAAAAAAAAATGGTCCTATAATGTTACCTGTTCCTTTTCTTCCCTCCCTTTCTTAACAAACTGAGGTTTCAGGACTTAATGTAATCAAATTTAAAATATGTTCTGCAGATGCTTGAGAAGTTTGTCAAGGTACTGACTCTGATAATTACTTATCACTTAGTCTACTCCACTCTTGGTTTTCTTTTTTCCTTTTTCAGTCAAAAGTTAGCTCTTATTAGTATTACACTTACCAATCTAAGATTAGCCAATATTTAAAAAACTAAAATTTAGAAGTATTTGATACCTACATAATGCTTTGCACTTCTTCAGAGTTTCAGAACCAAACACTGTTAAAACCAACAAAAATATTTAGATTAATGTACTCATATTACATAATTTGTGACAATTTATAAATGTCAAACATTTCATTCTTCTGATCAGTGGTGAATGGAAAAAAGAAAAATAATACATTTTTACCACATAATATATTTTAAATTTTAAAGTTACCACCTATAAGCTGTTTATATATGTTCCTTGACTATACAAACCAAGTTATTTGTGCACTTGAACAACAATAAAAAGTGTTCTTTTTCAATTTTACTGAAGTGGTACTTGCATTACTTTTCAAAATTTTCCAAATGAAGGTCACTTCATCTAACTTGTCATGACTCTGTAATAATGGAGACTATTACTAGCCAGACATTTATTGACTAATGTTACTGAACACTGACAGTCTCAGATTTTAAAAACAGGCCTAGATAGGGAAAAGAAATGCTATAAAACCCTCCAGACTTTATATAATAGACTTAAAGCTTTTCCTCTAGTTTAATCCTACACACCAGGAGAGCATGAATGGATACTTAATTTAGCAATAGAAGGCCAGTATGTACAGTATTCTTTAGCAATGGAGTTTAGAATTTTGCATTGTGAACATGGCTACTGAATTTCTTTGCTAAACTGACCTCTACATTTAATTTTTTTTTTTTTTAGACAAAGTCTCACCTTGTAACCCCCAGTAGAGTGTTGTGGCGTCACAGCTCACAACCTCAAACTCTTGGGCTCAAGTGATTCTCTTGCCTCAGCCTCCCAAGTAGCTGGGACTACAGGCGTCCGCCACAATGCCTGGCTTATTTTAGAGACCAGGTCTCGCTCTTGCTCAGGCTAGTCTCCAACCTGTGAGCTCAGGCAATCCACCTGCCTCAGCCTCCCAGAGTGCTAGGATTATAGGTGTGAGCTACCTTGCCCGGCCTACATTTAAATTTGCTATTTATTGCAAATTTATTTACCACAACTTTACACTTGCTATCTAAAACTCTCCACTTGTCTCAGCATAAGAGTTAACTTGACTTTCAAGCAACTACAAGTGTCAAACACATGTGGCATAACAGCTTAAAGTCTAAATACTTACTGTAATTCACAGCCCACATGGCTAAGCATGATCCAGCTGTGACCCCAGAACAAAGGTCTTTGTGCAAAAACTGGGGAGAAGGTGATTGTAATTCTCAAAGGATATGAATTTCCATTAGTCAGCAAGTCTGAGTCAGCATTCAGAACAAGATCAGCCTAGGTCTAGTCCTGCTTATGGCACTATCTTGCTATAAACACAGAGCAATGTCTACAATTTTAAAATCCACTAATCTGAGCTTACTTTTATCTACCATACTAAAGATCATATAAATCAACTACTCTCAGGGATTATCTTCCTATAAGGAACTGCTGACCTTCCTATACAAACTACTTATTATTTTCCCTGGAGATGCACTGGAGGTGATTCCTGTCCCAAAACACCTAACCTATGCCCCAAACCGCTATGGAACCCAACAGAGTCGTAAGCACTTTTTGATTCTATGGAATCCTTTCAAAGCAAGGGCAGAGAAGGCCCAAAGTGGCAAGGTCACTCTACACTTTTATTTCAAGGGCTTCTGTTTCAGATTACAGGTAGAGAAAACAGTAGGTGGGAATTAAGACCAGCGGGGTAGGGCTGAAAGAGTAAAACAAAGGTTATACAGAAAGGGTAAATATAACTGAGAGGAGACATACTCCATCATGTTAACTGTTCAACCGAAATAAGTGGTACACAGACTAACAATTAACAACATCCCCTGTCTCAGAAAAGCCTTCTACAACTGAGTTTCCTATAATACAATGCAATATGGTGTCGAGGAACAAGCATTGCCAGGCTATGTGGTTGAACTTACCGTTCTCCAAGCGTCCATTTCCCCAACCTGTTAAAAAGGGAGAGGGAGCTGGACAAGATCACTAAGACCCCTTCCGTCTCTGACACTCCTAAATCGGGGGTCCCGGAGTGAACAGGCCCGAACGCCAGCCCTGGGGGGAGGATCAGGGATCCAGCCCTTCGGCCGTGCCAGCGGCACCCTCCCCGGGCTCAGGAAAAGCCCTGCCCCTCCCTCCCCTCGCTCCTTGTGAGCTCCGGGGAGGTGCCTGAGCCGGAGTGAACGCACAGCCCCCTCCCCGAGAAAGTTCGCCCACACAGATACGAGCGGCGGGAGGGAGGAGGAGCTGGAGGAGGCTGAGAATTGATTCCAGGGTGGGGCCAGCAGCTGCCGGCGCGCGCCTGAGCAGCGGGTCGCATGCAGAACCGGGGTGAGCCCCCAGGGCTGTCGGTCGCCCCCGCGGACCTTCTTCCTGGTGCTCCTCCCTGCAAGCAGAGGCGGAGAGGAGCCCAGCGCTTCTCCCGCCCGCCCCCGCACTCACCCATCACCAGTGCAGTCCCGCAAGACCGCGAGCGAGCGAGCATGCGAGCCCGCAAGCCGGCGGCCGCGCAGGCGCAGACCTTGACCGACCCCGGCGCGCTGTGGCGCAGGGCGACGCGCTCGGATCACGTGAGGAAGACGGCGCCCCGCCTCCTCGTCCTAACCCCGCGAACCGCCGAGAGCTGCCAGACCCTTTCTGGCCGCGGACAACCTCAGCAGGGCTGGTAGAGCGGCACGTCTTGACACCTGCAGTTAGCCTTTGGGGGTCCACTAGGCTTTATGCTGTACGGTGGCCCCATCGTGCCAGAAACAGCCAACGTTTTCTTCCGCGGGCTCCCTGTGGGAGTTCAGCTGTTGCTGGTTGCAGGTGACTGGCACGTGCATGGAAGACTCGGAAGTGCCTTCCTGATGCTTCTGTGTAGGCTTGGTTAGGTGGCCTAAACCCCCCCAAGTGGCCTTTTGTTAGCCGTACATACCTCAGTTGACGTAACATCTTGTGCGTGCATGGAAATCACTTTTCCTTTGAAGCTCAGAGTACTGGCAGGATCTTTAAAGGAGTCACTGAACCAAGAGTTAGGAAGCCTGGGTCAAAGTAAGCGCCCTGACATTTCCAGAGTGTGTCGTTGGTCAAGTCACTGTTCCCTGAGCCCCAGATCTCTGTCTGAAAAGTAACCCTTGCATACTCTTGCCTTGTATGCATCCCTCAGCTGTTGAAAGAATCACTGGAAGTGATTCTCATTTGTAAACTGGACCTCACACAACAGAGGTGAAGGTATGAAGGAAGCAGGTTATCCTGGAGAGGAGAATGCTTCAGGAGGTTTGTGAAATGTGGAAAACGTGTGCTCTTTACTTGCGGCTAGTTCAGCCGGTAACTCCACCAAACTGCAGCATTGGTATTAGCTCCTGGTGGGTGACTCCCTGCCCACCTCTCCCAAAAGCTCTTTGTAGACACTGACTCCCAAAGTGTGTCTGGTCTCCCTAGCCCTGCCTCAGCTGCTGTGTGTAACTGCTTCTCTGGATGTTGGAAATCACACTATTTCCCATCACAGCAGACACTCCACTGGGGCATGTATGGTGTGCCAGATCGATGTCTGAGCCCCTTGGGGGAGCTTAGAGTTTAATGAAGGCTACAAAATCAAAATGAAACTCAGAAGCATGAGGGAGGGGACTTTTCCCTTGAAAGAGAACCACTGGTGGCTTCATAGAGTAGTAGTTCTTTGAACTGGGCCTTGGAGGATGAAGGAGTGGAATTTGGACCAGAGGAGAAAGTCATAGTAGTGGGAGATAAGATTGTGAAGGTCAGGTGGTGGGATCTGATAGTGCGATCTGTCCATTGCAGGCTTCTGGCATCTCATGAGTGTGCAAGGGATAGATTTTGGACTCTACAGAATAATGACAAGGCTACACAATGATTTCAAACAATTAATTGGGCAACAGTTGGAAAGAGCATTTACCTCGAGATTATGTTTTCCCTGTCTTCTGTGAATTGCTATTCGAAAAATACATAAACTGGGCAGGCATCCAGCATGTTCATAAGTATAAATAATTAATTTCAGATTAAAATGGAGAGCAGTTATTCTCCTGTGGCAAAAACCTGAACAGAAGGAAAACATTGAAATTAAACACACAATTGGGGCACAACAGACTCAGAAGAGTGAGAAAATCCCACTCAGGGCTGAAGCGGAGCCAGTCTGTTTTTTCATGCTGTGGCACAACATGGGCCTCTGCCTCTCTCTCTTGTTAGTTGTCAAAGACCCCCAGACCCTTAATTGGGTCTTTCTGGGCATATGAATGTTGGAAACTGAAACCCTCTGTTTGCATTCAGGATCTGTTACAAAGTTAGCTTTTCGTTTCTTTCCTCATCTACCCATTCTTTGCTCATTACTCAGCCCCTTAAACCGTACCTCCAACCTCCATATCAGCTGCCAAATATCCGCTAACCAACCTAGCTGTGATCATACCCTCCACTTAAAAACCTCTGGTGGTTCCCTCTTGTCTCCCCAATAAATCCAAATCCCTTAACTTTATATACAGGGCTGTCTGTGTCCTGGCCCCTCTGCCTGTTTATCCATCTCCACCCCAGCTACATTCTGTGCTTCAGCCACATGTGGTCTCAGTGTTTTTTAAGTCCTTGTATACACTAAGTGTTTCTCCCTTTCATCACTGAATCTTCACCAAACGTGTTACCTGTTCAAGGGCCTTTTGGTCATCCTTCTCCTCCTCCTAGAAACCTTCCATGATCATCCCAGAAAAACTGATTGCTCTTGCCTCTCCCTTCCCATGGCACAAATTTGGGGGCATTTCTGACATCTTGTCCTATGTTGTGGTCACTCATGAAAGTGTGACTCTTTCTCACTGCCAGCTTGTGAAGGCAGAGCTGTCTCCTTCCTGCTCCTCCAACTCGGTCCTTGGCAAAAAGGTACTTAGGAGATGATTCCCCAAATGAAATGTTGATGGAGAGCAAAGCTTTTAAAAGAGAGAGTGTAAGCTCTTGGGGAAAGAGACAGGGGAATGTTGCCGATGGGTCCTTGCTTAAGCACTCTCTACTCCCACCCCCCAAAAAAATGCTTTCTGGAAAGTTGTCTGGTACCTCAGCCTCCATGGTCCACAAAAATAGCTTTATGCAAAGCTGTCAGTGGAGTCTCAGCTACTGTGAGCGGCTTTGCCCAGAGGAGGTTACCTGAGGTCATCTGCTATCACAGGGTCAGTGACCTTCCTTTCTCTTTAGCTTACATTTCCCAGGCCCTTGCAATCATCTTCTACGTTTATCTCCGTCACTCCCCTTCACACTCCCCTTCACACCCCTCAGGCTCTGGCCACAGCCACTGCGGTTCCCATCCACTTGATGGATTCCTTTACACGCCCCCAAACTTGGGTACATTTTGTCCTCTGTGCCTAGAAGGCCCTGCTTGCTTTGTGACAATGTTCACCCTTCAGTGCTCAGTTCAAACAGAGACTTCTTGTTGCTAACTACCTCATGCCTCAGAGTCCCCCAGTGCTGTTAGCCCTGCCTTCCCTGCCTCCACCCCATCCTTGAATTGTGTAGTCTGTCTGTCGCCATGGCTGGTCTGTGAACTCAGCACCTTTCCACTTTATCCTGTACTCATTTTCTTTTCTTTCTTTCTTTCTTTTTTTTTTCTTTTTGAGACAGAGCCTCAAGCTGTCACCCTGGGTAGAGTGCTGTGGCATCACAGCTCACAGCAACCTCCAACTCCTGGGCTCAAGCGAGTCTCCTGCCTCCACTTCCCAAGTAGCTGGGACCACAGGCGCCCACCACAATGCCCGGCTATTTTTTGGTTGCAGCCATCATTGTTGTTTGGTGGGCCTGGGTTGGATTCAAACCCGCCACCTTAGGTGTATGTGGCTGGTGCCTTAGCCACTTGTGCCACAGGCGCCGAGCCCCTGTACTCATTTTCAAACCCGCTGTGTTCTTGCAGCTCACATGCATCTGTATCTATAACACACATGGCTAGACCAGGGTTTCACCTCCACAAGCAACCTCGTTTCTCACTAGAATTATCTGGGAAGTTTTAAAAACAATACAAAACAACCCACTCCCAGCTCGGTACCCGGGAGCTCAGCGGTTAGGGCACCAACCACGTGCTTGGCGCTGGTGGGTTCCAACCTGGCCCAGGCCTGCTAAACAAACAAACAAACAAAAAATAGCTGAGCAGTGGGCGCCTGTAGTTCCAGCTATTCAGGAGGCTGAGGTAAGAAAATTACTTGAGCCAAAGAGTTTGAGGTTGCTGTGAGCTGTGACACCATGACACTCTACCGAGGGTGACACAGTGAGACTCTGTCTCAAACCCCCCCCCCAAAAAAAGAGGTTCAGCGCCTGTAGCTCAAGCAGCTAAGGCACCAGCGACATACACCAGAGCTGGCGGGTTCGAATCCAGCCTGGGCTGCCAAACAACAATGACGAATGCAACCAAAAAACTGCTGGATGTTGTAGCAGGCACCTGTAGTCGCAGCTACTTGGGAGGCTGAGGCAAGAGAATGGCTTAAGCCCAGGAGTTTGAGTTTGCTGTGAGCTGTGATGCCATAGCACTCTACTCAGGGTGACAGCTTGAGGCTCTGTCTCAAAACAAAACTCACTCTCCCACTTCTGATTTAATTGGTTTGCAGTAGGACCTATACCTTAGTATATTTTATTGATTGATTGAGACAGAGTCTCATGTTTTTCACCCTGGGTAGAGTGCTGTGGTACCATAGCTCACAGCAACCTCAAATTCTTGGACTCAAGCGATCCTCTTCCCTCAGCCTCCTGAGTAGCTGGGAGTTTAATGAAAACACTCACCACAACACCCAGTTATTTTTTAGAGATGGGGTCTTGCTCGATCTCAGGCTGGTCTACAAACTCCTGAGCTCAGGTGATCCACCCAACTGGTCTCCCAGAGTGCTAGGATTACGGGCATGAGTCACCATGCCTGGTAACCCCTTAGTATATCTTAGAAGGTCCCCAGGTGTGCTGAGGCTGAGACTAGTAGGACTGAATCCCTTTTCCCAGTGGACCTAAAGAGAATAATCTCCAAATTTGGCTCAGCTGTGTATGGTAGGCCATAGAGCTGTTCCAGCATCACCCAGGAGTTAGAAACCCAGAATTCTTGGGCTGGGCATAGTGGCTTATGCCTATAATCGCAGCACTCTGGGAGGCTGAGGCAGGTGGATTGCCTGAGCTCATGAGTTTGAGACCAGCCTGAACAAGAGTGAGAACCTGTCTCTAAAAATAGCCAGGCATTGTGGCGGGCACCTGTAGTCCCAGCTATGAGGGAGGCTGAAGCAAGAGAATCAGTTGAGCCCGAAAGTTTGAGGGCTATGAGCTATGACACCATGGCACTGTACCCAGGGTGACAAAGAGAGACTATCTAAAAAAAAAAAAAAAAAGCAGAATTCTGGCCTCAATAAACCAGAAGCTGTTTTTAAGAGTCTCACCAGGTGATGTGTGTGCATGTTACAGAGTCAAAAGCATTGACCTAGTCCCAGGACAGACTAAATCAGAATTTCTGGGGAGAGGGTGGTTGGCCTGTATATGTTTAACATCAGCCCCAGGGGCTTGGCGCCTGTGGCTCAAGTGGCTAAGGCGCTAGCCACATACACCTAAGGTGGCAGGTTCAAATCCAGCCTGGGCCCGCCAAACAACAATGACAGCTGCAACCAAAAAATAGCTGGGCATTGCGGCGGGCGCCTTTGGTCCCAGCTACTTGGGAGGCTGAGGCAGGAGATTCGCTTGAGCCCAGGAGTTGGAGGTTGCTGTGAGCTGTGATGCCACAGCACTCTACCCAGGGTGACAGCTTGAGGCTCTGTCTCAAAAAAAAAAAAAAAATCAGCCCCAGGTGATTCTTCACAGGTAATTTTGGGAAAGAATAGCTTTAAATTGGCTCGGTGAGAGTTGCTCAATGGTTAGGGCGCTGGCCACATACATCGGAGCTGGTGGGTTTAAATAAGCCCAGCCCTGCTAAAAACAACAATGACAACTACAACAACAACAAAAATAGCCAGGTGTTGTGGTGGGCACCTGTAGTCCCAGCTACTTGGGAGGCTGAGGCAAGAGAATCACTTGAGCCCATGAGTTTGAGGTTTCTGTGAACTGTGATGCCATGGCACTCTACCCAGGGTGACAGCTTGAGGCTCTGTCTCAAAAGAAAAGAAAAGAATAGCTTTAAATTGATATATAGATCCATAGTAGTGACCTGTGGTTTGACTCATAGGGTCCTGTGGGGCCTGGGAATGTGAGCCTGAAGCCCACAGGGGAGACAGTCTTCTGAAAAAACGATCAGCATTGCTAGAGATGGGTGTATACCAAAGGTTCTGAGTGTTGATGGCAGAGGGAAGTTGTACCAGCTGCAATCAAGGAAGACTCCCCATGAGGGGCCACAGTTTAAACAAGGTGGACTCCAGAAGAAGCACGGGATAGAAAGAGACACCAGGTGGCTTGTTCTCCCTAACCTCATTTCTCTTTTTTTGAGACAGAGTCTCACTTTGTCACCCTTGGTAGAGTGCTGTGGTGTCATAGCTCATAGCAACCTCAAAGTCTTGGGCTCAAGCGATTCTCTTGCCTCAGCCTCCTTTGTAGCTGGGACTACAATCCCCAACTTTTTTTTTTTTTTTTTTTAAAGAGATGGTGGTCTCGAACTCATGAGCTCAGGTGATCCACCTGCCTCAGCCTCTCAGAGTGCTAGGATTACAGTAGTGAGCCACAGTGCTCGACCTCTAACCTCATTTCTATTCCCCAAATTAATTTGCCCTTCTCCCAGGCAGACCTATAAGCAAAGCCTGTGTCCCCTGGAAACTCTCAGGGCTCAGAAAGGCTGTTGACCTCTGGACAGGATCGAGGACACCTTACTTGGTGTCTGAGTGACATGTACTTGTGAAATCCAAACACATTTTTATCTAGCAAGGGCAGAGTCAATAAAACAAGAAACATTTGCACAATAGTGTGTGGGTTTCCTAAGCAGTTATATGGTAGTTATTTTCTCTGATTTTCACATAATATGTGTGCTCAGAAAAGTCCCATGACCTACCTGAGTTATGTACTATGTGAGAGGTGAGGCTGGGACTCCACCACCCATGTTGTTTTGGGAACAGAGCCAGACACAGTAGCTCAGACCCAGAGTCGATGCTGTCCTCTTTCCTGGCACTTGTGCACAGGCCCACATGAATGCAGGACGGTGGGCAGCCTGGCCCTTGGCCCTGGAGAAGTAGCTTTGGAACTCTCTGGTCATAAGACACCCCTGGGGAGCTTATGAAGCACACAGGTTCCTTGGGGCTCATCTAACCCCGCCTAAAACAAAATCTCCAAGGGGACGAGTCTAGACATTTGTATTTTTATAAGATCCATGTGTAATCTTTGTGGTCAGGTAAGTTGGGGAACACTGAACTAGATTAGCATGTTGCAAGGTCCGAATATGTGGGTTTGAAACCTATATCCACTACCTCCTGGTGATGGAGCTGGGTAAAGCCTCCCAACTCCAGCAGCAATATCTCCACCTACAGAATGAGGATGGTCCTGGTGTCCATGTTCTGAGGCCCTCAGGGAGCCTTCCCAGGACAGTAGATGCTGCATGATGGAAGCACATTCTCCTTCAGGTGTGGAGGGGGCAACGCGGCCAGAGACTCAGAATGTCACCCTTCTCTCCTGTTGGGGCAGAAGGGACCACATAGTTCCCCCGAGATCTCACTGACCTCCTGGCTGCATGACCTTCCTCTGAGCCCCCACCACTAAATCTAACTTCTGCTTTTCCTGGGTCTCTTCACCTTTCTGAGACTCAGTTTCTCATCTGCACAGGGGGGCTCCCTGCATGGGGGATGAAAGCATGTACGATGAGAAGCCCATGCTGAGTGAGCCTGCCACAGACAGGACCTTTCATCACTGTTGCATCCTCTAACAAACACTCAGTGAGAGCCCCCATAGATTCCTGCTGTGCAGAGTCTACATTCTCGTATGTTCCAGTGGTGGAGACACAATAAATGATGAGCACAAAGCATGTGTGATATTTAAACAATAAAGATGCTGCACCGGTTTAATATTGAAATAAAGACAATAAATAATATTGAAATAAATAACAAATGTAATTATTAAATAGTGAGTACAACAGATGTTTGTTACCTAGATAATCACTACAGCATGTTAGAATTAATAACAAAACGGGATGTTGGAGGATGCTGGGGTGGGGTGTTGCCCTGCACTCCCATCTAGAGGATTATGAGGTCTGATTCTTTGTTAGATGCTTGGTGGGGCTGTAGAATGGAATCCACTTTCACCTCCCACAGGAAGCCTTCCTAACACCCCAGACCCTGTTCCGTTGGAATGCTGTGACTGTGCTAACCTCACCATGACACCTTGTTCTCATTCTAGCTGACCTCACCCACAGGCTGACCATGGCTAAAGCATGCTAAGGGCACTTATCCAACACTGTGTGTAAACTTTGCAGTAATCCCACAGAGGCTGCTACTCTTGCACCTCTTCATGGTGGAGGAAATGTTTGCAGCTCGCCCAGGTCACACAGCTGAAAGGGATGGAGTTGGACTGAACCCGAGGTGCGTGGTGCTGCCCAACCCCAGTGAGTGTTCCTTCCTCACTTGGCTTCAGGACCCCTAGAGCTCAGGGTTTCTTGTGAGTTTCTCTGTGTCCTTCCTACCCATGCAGAACAGCACCCTCCCAGGGGCAGAGGGAGCTTATGATGATGGGAGGTAAGGCAGTGCTACTAGGGTGACATGGCCAACCGTCCCAGTTTGTCTGGGACCATCCCAGTTTTAGCCCTAAGAGTCCTGCACCCTGGAAAGGTCCTCAGTTGGTCACCCTACAAGCAGGGCCCAGACTGTCTCCTGTCCCATCCCTATCAGCAGGCTGAACTCAAGCTGTCTTTGATGAAAGGTTTATGTGTCATCTTTTAGGCCAAGTCCAAGTTGCTCAAGTTCTTTTAATGTACCTGGACCCTTTGGGGGCACCATCATACATGGCCGTGGAAGATAAACTAACCGGGATAAACTGTTCTCCTCTCTGGAGGATGAGAAGTCTTCAAGATACAGTAATACCCTCCTATGAATTTCTCCTATGAGAAAAGTAGAAATTGGAGTAAAGATTTTTGATCAAAGATATCCCCTAAAGAGCTGGTTACAAACAAAAAACATGGATAAACTAAATTAAAGTAGAAAATATCACACAGCTATAAAAAAAGATTATATTATAGGAGATTTAATAACATGAAGAAAAACACAGCGTGAGCCCAAGTTAGTTTAAAATGTTTGTATATAAGCATAGAAAAAAACTAAGGAGATAGTTCAGATTAACAGTACTGTTCTTTGATCTTAGGGAAATTTTTATTTTCTTCTTTACATAACATTTTCTGAAATACAAATGTCTTAATATAAATGAAAATTAATATGTATAAAGTACATATTAATTTAATAATCAGGAAGTCAGTAACTTTGAAGCAAAATTCTGTAAAATTATTCCCTCCTGAGCTGTTCTAATTCACCCTGGCCCTCTTTCTCAATGGGCATGAATTAGTGGGGCTTTCAAGCAGATGCAGTGGAAAGAGCACTGGATTGGGAGTCAGAGGGGACCTCCTGGCTCTTGCTTACACTAGGATGCCCCTCCTCTCTGCATGCGGCCTGGCTCACATGCCACTTCTTCTGTCCCTTCTGCTCTTGCAGCCATTATCTACCATTCCACATTGCTGGCCTCTTCCTTCTCCGGGTCTTACTTTCTCTTTCTGTAATTGGCCAGATGAATTGGAGGCTGTTTCTCTCTCCCTGGCATTGGCTGCAATTCTGAAAGAAACCACAGGAGGGCACCAGAGCCACACTGGTGACTTCCTGCTGCCTTTAGCCCGGGGCTGCTTTGCAAACTGGCCCCCAAAGGAGGTGACACCAATCACTGCAGTACTAGGACACTCCCACTCAGGAGGGAGCCAATGAGGAAAAAATTGGCTTACAAACTGAGAAGAACCCTTCCCCACCCCGAGCCCGAGGGTGGACACCTCATAAGAGCTGTCCTGGCCAAGGTGACCCTCGGAGCTGGCCACCCTC
This sequence comes from Galagoides demidoff, assembly GCA_963574575.1. Lineage (NCBI taxonomy): Eukaryota > Metazoa > Chordata > Mammalia > Primates > Galagidae > Galagoides > Galagoides demidoff. The sequence continues at coordinate 20,141 of CAUYQV010175179.1, forward strand.
AATCACTCCGAGGCATGTGGACTTGCTGTGTGACCTTGGGCAAGCCTCTGTCCTTGCCGCGTCTCAGGACAGGCATGAAGGTGGATTCTGTGGAGGAGGCACTCAACTTCCCGCTTCTGCTCACCAGCTCTCTTGCATCTGTTTCATGCTCAATGTTTGTAATTTTTTTTTTTAGAGACAGAGTCTCATTTTGCTGCCCTCGGTAGAGTGCCTTGATGTCACAGCTCACTGCAACCTCAAACTCTTGGGCTTAGGTGATTCTCTTGCCCCAGCCTCCTGAGTAGCTGGGGACTACAGGAGCTCTCCACAATTCCTGGCTATTTTTTTTTGTTGCAGTTTGGCTGGGGTTGGGTTTGAATCCGCCACCCTAAGTATATGGGGCCAGTGACCTACTCACTGAGCCACAGGTGCCACCCAATATTTGTAAAATTGAACTGAAACAGAAATACAAAACTACCCCCAACATAAAACTGAGTCTAGAGGTGACCTTCTCTCTTTCCCTCGGCAGAGCCCTGGCATTTCCTTTGGCTCCTGGGTCCTGACCAAGCTCAGAAACATTTTCTGTCCCCAAGACCACATGTCAGGGCTTTGTCCTCCCTAAACACAGGCCTTGCCTGGGCCTGTGTGTGTGATGCTCTGAGGGACCTGGGAGTGGGAGGTGAACCAAAGTCCTGAAGTCCTGTGGGAGGGCAGGGGCCTGCTGGGGGACAGAGGGCTACTTCCTTGAGAGGGAAGGGAGACTGGTGAGGACAGGGAACCACTCCAGAGCTGGCTCCTGACATGCTGGGGGCTCTGTGCCCCTTTGGGTGTTCACCTGTTAAGAGGGAGGTGCTTGGGCTGCAGACCCTTCCTCAGGCAAGCCTAAGGCTATAATGCTGTCAACCAGGTGGCTGATGTCAGGGAGAACAATGGGAGCCTCAGGGCCAAGAGTCATGCTCTGCCCTTCTCTCCTGCAGGACTCACCTCCCGCATAAGGCAGGAGGCTAAGATCTCTCTCTGGGTCTTCAGGGAGAGCAAGAGTTTCTTCCAAGCCTGGGAGGATGATTGCCCCTCCCCTTGCCCTGCTCTGTTGTTTTGCGTCCACAACCTGAAGGCCTCGGGAGTCCCAGGAGCCCTGTCACCTCATTATCAGGCCAGGCTGCGCCTCACCAGGCCCTGGTCCACTTCCTGATGATGCTACCACCTGTCACCTCTGCCTAGCACACCCACCCCCCAGGCTCACCGGTGAACTCCTACTCACCCTCCAAGGCCCAGCTTTTCCTGATCATTGCAAGTAGATTCAGTTCCCTCTCATCTGGGCTCCCTTCTACGGTATCACATATAATTAATGTGTTTGTTTTTCCACACTGGAAATTTCTTGAGGACAGAGGCCAGGCGTCACATTCACCTCTGTATTCACAGACCTGAGGGGATCAGTAGGCACTCACTGAATGTCTGCTGAACAAATTAATTTGCTTCCATTTAACGAGCTCATTAGGGCTCTAGCCTTCCCATAATTAGGAAGCAGGAAGGTTCCTTTTTTCCTGTAACAATCTTCTGTTGGGAGACGATGGCAGAAGCTAAGCCTTGGCAAGCAGAAGGCAATCCAACTAGATTCCCGGGGCACACAGTTGCAATTTAGGGAGATAAAACATGCATGCTCCAGGAAGTGCATTTAAACAAGACTATGTTAAAAGTTTCACATTAAATATACATCATTATACTGCGTATCACACAGAACTGTAACTTTCCAGCAGTAGGTGGCTGGTTTGAGGCTTGTGGCAATAAAAAACAGTCCTAAGGAGAGGGATGGAGAGGCTGAGGACCACTGGTGTCCCAAGGGCGCCTGTCAACAGGTCCTACTGTCTAAGACTGTGGGTCCTGCGGTTCCCTCTAGATGACTTGCCCAATTTGGCCTTTGCTGATAACCAATTCTGGAAAGAATTAGAGACAGACTTGACAGGTTGCTTGACCCTGCAGGGGCATCCACAGGCCGCTGCTCCTAGCCTGCCCCACATGCTAGGCTTTTGTGCACTGACCCTAGGGCCTGTAAGGGTGAATGTAACCCTGGCCACCTGTCCTTGCTAGGGCCTCGGTCAATGTCATCACCTCTTCTGAGTGTGTCTTAAAGAGTAGCCAGAACTAATGTTCAAAATCTTAGAAAGGGAGCCTGGGGGCTGGGACTGTAGCAGAAGCAGAACACCTGCCCAGGCTCCACCTGCAGACACAGAAGCCCCTGGGAAGCGGGAAGGATTGCCTCCTGTGTTCCCTCTGGCCACCCACTGAGGCTCTATCACCACCCTGCAGGGGGCGGCGAGGGGGCGGGGACAGGCCCAGCTTTTCCGAAGACTGAAGCCTGCTCACCACTTTCTGAGAAGGGGTCCTCTGCAAGCCTCTCTCCAGGCAATTCTGCCTCTGGGACCTTGGGACTGACAGGCAGGTGGGTCCCTATAAAGCCTCTTTTCTTCCTGGGGCGCCATGTTGTTTGGGGGGCTGCCAAGACGGCCCTCGACTCCTCAAGCGCTCAAGGACAGAATTGCTCAAGTGGCCGGGGCATTATGGCCAATAATGAAGCCAGCGAAAAAGGAAAAAAAACCCACAGCCCTGTGGCTCTGAGCAAGGAGGCCCTGAGTGGCTGGAGGCTGTGTTCTGAGACAAAACGCTGAGGGCAAGATATTGTGTGGCAGGGAGCTTTTTTTCCCTCTCAAAGAAATCCAGTTCAATTTTTTCCCCTCATTAATTGGCAGCAGATGAAAAAAACACAACAAAAACCAACGCCAGTAACCTGAATGTGAGTCTTTCTGAAAGGGAAAAGCTGTTTCAATTGTTAGATGTCCAAGAAAACATGAATACACGCTGACAGAGGAAACGGTCACAATTAGAGGAAGAAGAGGGAGAGGTTCATAAAATTAAGGAAAAAAATTCTTTTTAGCAGCTCCCATCCTGTAAGCTGGCTCCTCTGCTGGCCTCAATCCCTAAGGGGAGTTGCAGGTTGGGCTTCTGGGGAAACTTCAGGAACAAGAAGGAAGGGCAGGAGGGAGGGTCCTAGGAATCTCTTAAAGGAGCAAAGGCAAGGCAGCCCTCCTGGCACTCAGGCCGCAGGCAAAGAGCTGTTTCTGAGATTTGCTCTGGAAGACTGTCCCAGTAGGGACCTGTGGCTGCAGTACTGTCCAACTCAGCTGTCTCCGAGCCCCAGGGGCCCCTCCCCACCCCAACGTGTAATAAGTCTACTTGGGATCTGGCCTCCTTTGGTACCTCGGGACAAGTGCCAACTCCTCACACATTTTCCCATCACTTCTGCCCCCTCTAAAAAGGAAAGCATGAATCACCTCAGGTACTCTCTCCCTACTTCCTTGCCTGGAGGGGTTTTGGAAAATGCAAAACAGGCAAAGGGTCAAGACTGACTTCTTTGAAGACTAGAACCAGGCCACAGCAAACCTGCTGGCCCAAGAGGGCTGGGGCCTCCCACACTGACAGGGAAAACAACCCAAGAGGCAGACTGGGGTGTTAAAGATAATCCACAAAGGGGTGGCACCTGTGGCTCAGTGGGTAGGGCACTGGCCCCATATACTGAGAGTGGCAGGTTCAAACCCAGCCCCAGCCAAACTGCAACAAAAAAATAGCTGGGCGTCATGGCGGGAGCCTGTAGTCCCAGCTACTTGGAAGGCTGAGGCAGGAGAATCGCCTAAGCCCAAGAGCTGGAGGTTGCTGTGAGCTGTGACACCACCACCTTCTACCGAGGGTGATAAAGAGAGACTCTACCAAAAAACAAGACAGTCACCAACGACATGGCTTTGGTCACAAATGCTGAAATCCACGCAGCCACCTAAAGGGGCATGGCTTTTAGTCCTCTGCCCCATCTTGACATGTGTGGCCTTGGGAAAGCCTCTTCCTTCTCTGGGCCTGTCTCACATCTGAAGAGTGGGCATGAATCACCTCTAAAGACAAAGGAGCGCTGAGTGTCTGGATGTGCTGCTGATACGCAAGCTCAGCCCCTCATGCCCTGCCATGGGTACCAGGAATGACAGTCTCCAAACTTCCAGTCCACTCAGGCCAGCTGGGCAGGCCGGATGTCACACCCTCGGCAGAGGCTCCCTGCGCCTTTCTGGACAGCCACGCCACTGCTGGGTGGGCGGGAGAGGCAGAACCGGGACTCAGCTATACCAAGAAGTCTACCTGGATATGTGGGAAGAGCTGGGGCAGGTTGGGTGTGTGGAGCTGTTATCCAGGCGGAAGCAGTGGCGGTGACCCAGAGGTCAGGAGTCTGCCTTCTCCATTAGCAGAGTAACAACAAGGCCCTGAGGACCTGATGAAAGAGCATTGGCTGTGGAGCCAGCTCTGCTGCTTGTCAGCTGTGTGACATCAGGCAAATCACTCCCTAAGTCTCCCTTTTCCCGTGAAATACTTCATGGATGGCACCAACTAAAGAATGTGAGGGCGGCCCTATGGAGACTGCTGGGCGCTGTGTGCCACTGACAGGAGGGAAAGCCTGGTTGTTCCTCAGCACCAAGGCTCCCGACTGTATCCGCTGCTGGAGCCTGAGTGCAGAGTCTGGGAGTACTTTCCTGCAGGCTGACTCCCGGGGGCACAGAAAACCCCTCTGGTCATCTCAGCCCCTGGGGCAGATGCCCTACTGTCCAGAGGCTGCTAAAGGTCCCAGCTCCCCACCCCTCCTCAGGCCTATCACAGCAGCCAGCAAGGAGACATACCTTCCTCTGGGGATGAAACCAGCAGGCGAGCACTGCCCTTGGAGACCCTCTGTGGTATATAAAAAAGGGGCTAAGACTATATATTAAACGACTATTTTATTTACACACCCTAGTCATAAATAATTGAATCCTCTTTTGGACTGCACAATGATTCCTTGAAGATCTCCTAATGATTACACTGAGTGAGTAAGTAGATCAGTGGGCTTCCTCCTGTGTGTGTGATCCAGTTCTCACACACACTCTCACGCCAGACAGACTGACAGACACACACATACACATTCTCTCAGTGGGGGCGGGCCCCTGGAGCCCCCTGGGCTCTCAAAAAAGCCAGCACTTGGCTCCCAGCACCAGTGGGCCCATAGGGAAAACTTCACCCCATACACAGGTGTGAATTCGTGACAGCTGGAGAACAAAGAGATGCGACCCAGGGAGTCCCGCCTGCCGCACCCTGGGAACTGCTCTGCCTCAGTTCATCCTGGGAGGCATCTCTTTGGATTTGCAAATATTTTAATTCACAGAAACTCGAGGAAGGGTGGGTGGGGGCCGGGGTGGTGTGCTGGCTGTCCTTCTGTCTTTGTCCAGGCTTTCTCCAGCCCCCATAAGTGGTGATAGCATTCTAGAGACATGCAGTGGTGTGCTAGTACCATACACACGACACAAACTGGACACAGCCTGCACTGGTGGCCGGGCTGGTTGACAGGGACCTCAGATTCTTCAGGCTCTGCCACAGAGCAGGGCGGGGCCAGCTGCTCACAGGGTCCGCACAGCCACAGGGTAGAGGAGGGACAAGTGTTCCGCCCCCTTGATGGGCAGCTTTCTGGTGGTGTAGTAGTGGATGACTTCCGGGACACTGTCGAATGGGGGGCTGTTCTGACCCAGAATGTATTTCTCTTTGGTTTTGGCCAGTTTCATGTGCATAAAACCCTGGTTGCTCCTGTGAACAAAACACAGAGGTTGTTAGGATATACAGAACAGTGAAGGCCAGGGCTGCGTGTTGCTGGGCCTGAGGAGCAGGAAGCACTTTGTCAGAAAGGCACTCGAGCCTGCTCTGAGCATGGTGTGTCCTGTGTTCATATCCATTCCCCTCTGAACTATCCCTCTGGCACCAGGCTACACCAGGGTGCAAGGACTTCCCAGCTGCTGGGACAGAAGGGATCCTGGCCTCTAAGGTGCTGTGAGATACACCTCTCCAAGCCAGGAACCAGGTCCAGCTGAAATGCAGCTGCACCCAAGAGCATGCCCAATTCCAGCATCCTACCAGGAACCAGCAGCAGCCATTGCCATAGGCCAGTCTTCCCACATAGCTTCCTGGGGCTTCTTAAGGGAAAAAAACAAAGCAAAACAAAACTTAACCCCTCTTCCTGTTACAGGATAACTGTTTAAGCCTTGTCTGGAAGATGCAAAGTGTGTCATGTTCCCAGTGCCAAGATGAAGGGGCCAGGCAAGGGGACATCACCCTCAATGAATAGATGAGGAAACAGGGTGGTGGGAGAGTAGGAAATTCACTGAGAAGGGGCCACCCAGTGAGAAACTACATCTCCCAGCCTCCCCTGCACCAGTAGCCATGTGACTAGTTTTAGCCAATGGAATGTGAGCAGAAGTGCTCTTTCCCAGCCTGCCCCTGGTTGGTATCCCCACTCTGCCTTCTCTCTCAGTATACCCACATCTCAAGGCCCAGCCTATGCTTGTCTGCTGAGCAGAGCTCCTTCCTTCACCTGACTGTACCACAGATACTCAGGCCTTTCCAGGAGTGCCATGGAGTAGGGCCCAGCCTCTGGCCACCACCCCTGGCTTTAGATATGCGGGGAGTGAACCACGCGCTGCATCTGCTGAAGGGAGGGCAATGGGTGCATCCCTCTGAGATCGCAGCAGGGCCTGTGTGCTCCACAGCCCTTGCAGCCTGTCCTGCATCAACTTATAGACAGTGGACACCATGGTTCTCCTGCCAGTATTTGCTTGACCCCAGCAGATCTCTCCCAGTTCTTGCCCAGAGCTCTGTCCACAATGGGTCACTCACTCCCCGATCAGTCTGTTTTTTGTCCCACTGCTCTTTCCCTGCCCACTCAGCCCCAAGACTGGCCTTTTATGATTCCATTATGATTCTGCCACCTCATCTACAGATGCTTTAAGTGGGGGCATCCAACCTTTTTTCTTCTCTGGGGCACATTGGAAAGCTAAGAATTGTCTCGGGATGCACAGTTAAATACATAAACACTAATGAAAGCTACTGAGCAGAAAAAGAAAAAAAAAAAGTCTGTGCATACTTTTCATGATATCTGACACCACTGATAAGCAGATCAGTCCTCAAATAATTAGTGTGCAGCACACAGCCACAGGTTGGGCACCCCTGCTAGCATTTCCAAAGCACAGTCCAACTGACCAAGGGTCTGCCACTTAGAAAGCTGGTGTTTCTGACTAACCTCTTGCCACCATCCTCCTGGCGGTCCCTCCCCAACCCCACCACCAGACTCTGCACGGACACAGAGTAGCCCTTCTGCTCAACCTCCTCTTCTGGCTTTCGCTGTTCCCAAGGGGCACTGGAGGGCTTAGATACATCTTTTCCATTCATGACTGGACTCCCCAGGCCCAATGGCACCCATTCTATTATAAATACCTGAATTGGGGCTCCTAGACCATTTTCGAATGGGCAGAACGAATGCTTAATAAAGTGCGGGCACTGAGCAATTCATCTGCTTGTAATAATATACTCAGAGACGTCACCCTCGTCTTAACGGAAATCTTTGGGAGAGCAATTACATTTCAAGAGAGAATAATTCCCGTAAAGAACTGAAATTTAAATCAAGATTTTTAAAGGCTGGAAATGTTCTAATTACAGAGCCTGTGGCAAGCTCTGCTCCTCAGTGAAGGGTCACTTCACTGGAGAATTGCCTCACCACGGCTAAGCGGCAGGCGGCGCGCATGCTGAGGCCGGTGGGAAGGAAGTGGTGTGTGTTATAGATGAAAAACGCACAATCCCGTGAGAGCGAAGACTCACCCACCCACCAAGCCCAAAAGGCCAGGACTCCGGGTCAGCTTGGAAAGGACTTACCGCTTAAATGAAGCAGTGAACAGAAGAGAGAGTTAAAAAGCTCTAAGCTCTCCGAGGCTGTGTGCTCAGTGGTGCCTGGAAAAGGGGGCGTGTGCACTAAGAAGTCAAGAGATGCCCAGGCAGGGAGGAGGGTGTGACCTTGGCCACATTGTTTCCCCGTGTGTGCTGAGTAGGGTGATGTTGTAGGGGCCAGACCACTGGGTGCTGTGATTCGCACACATCTATGGCTGGGTCACAAAGTAGGGGAGCCTGAGACGGGTCACAGCTGTAGGCAGGGTGTGTGTGGCTGCCATGGCTCTGCAGGTACAAAGCACAGGCCAGTGATTTCACATTCAAGAGCTTAGGAAAGCGAGCAATGAGGGATAGCATGACATTTTCACACTGGTTTGTTCTTTTACCACCCATCCAGCAAGGGCAGAGGGCAGTGATGGTGGCAGTGCTCTGACAGAGCAGGAGGGAGGAGCTGAGCCACCCTGGTCTCACATCCCCACATTGCCTGCTGACAGACAGCAAGGAAGGCAGCTGGCAGACACCTCTGTGAAGCTTTCCTGACTCCGTGGGCCTGCTATTTATTCCATGAACACACTTCCACTTCACCCATTTAAGCGTCCATTAGCTTACCATCCTGAACCAGGCTGTACCCATGGAGCAGTCTGCTCATGAAGCTGAGAGACCAGGTGGAGCTGGGACTGGCCCCAGGGTCCCACGAATGCCCGGAGTGTGGCCACATGCTGAGCCTCCTGGCCTCAGGCATGGCATGCACCCTTTGATTCCCAGGCCCTCAGCCCATCCTTGTGCCTTGCTCTGTCCCTATCCCCACTGGATCCAAGGGAGGCTAGAACTAGATGGCCTCTGATGGCTCCTAGCCCTGAATCCTGGATTCCTCACATATAATCTGCTGCCTACCCAAGGGCTTCCTGTAGGAAGGGGTCTGGAGGCAGCTTCACATCCTCCCTCCACTGATGCCACGATCCCCAGTCCTGCTCTCACTGAGGCATCAGTCAGGACTGCCTGTAGGGGTAGGGCTTCCAGGGTACTTCCTGTGTGCCAGGCCCGGTGTCCTTGAGCATGAAGTGCACATAGGGGAAGTAACTGGCCCAAAGTCACATAGCAACTAGTAGCAAGAGGTGCCCAGAGCAGTGCTCCTGAGCTCAGCACTCCCAGACCCAAGAGAGGGCCCCACTCAACTCTTAGTACTCCCTGTGAGGCCAGGCAGGGTGAGGTGAGAGATATTGGACCCTGAGCAAATGTGGACTCCGTAGTGAGCCTCTGTCCTCAACAGTGCCCACTGCACAGGGTTGATGGCAGTCAGAAACAGCAGAGGGGCTGGACTTGAAGGCCACATTTGGCCTTGTGTGTACAAGGGGCCTTCAAGGGGCCAAGAACAGGTCATTCTGGCTGGCAGAGCCTCCGGCTGGGAGGCAGTGTGGTGACCTCACTACAAGGGGCCTGAGAGACTATCCACCCATCCTTGACCACTGCAAAGGTCTGGCGATGCCTTGTCTGAACACAATCCTGGGACCTGTGTGTAACAGTATGTCCTGATTGGCTACAAGGTCCCCAGGAGTAAGATGTTACCAAACCACAGGTGAAGATTTAAAAATGGCACCAGGGGTAGCTTCAATGCCTCCTACCTCTGTGTGAAAGGAGATACCAGCATGAGGAGGAGGAAAAAAGAAAAGCTCTGTGGGGAACAGAGGCAAGTAAGGAGTGTGCACGGTGCTGCAGCTCAGAGCCAGAAGCAGCCTGGAGGTCATCTCCTCTCAATCAATCCCTTGGGGCACCCACCCTGGGGAAAACCGAGGCCATAAGGCACCCTGCCCTGGATGAGGCACACAGCGTGGCAGGTGAGCCCGGCTCAGGGCCACCCTACCCTGGGTAGCACAGGCTCCCTCATTCTGGGGTGCATCACCCTGGGGAGCTCCAACAGGGTGCATCCTGCCAGGGCGGCCTCCCTCTCCATCTCTCCCTTTTCCATCAGCTCCATCTGCTTTGATAGGACATCATGTGAGAGCAAAGTCACAATGAGGGGTGTCTCGGGTGGGTGACCTGTCTAATGAGTCTTGTGAGGCTGGCGGAGGCCAGGGGTGCTGAAGCTGTCATGGGTGTTCAGATTGCTCATTATCATCACAAAAAGCACCTCCTCATCATCAGGATTATCAAACGTGCCTGGCGCGCCAGGCCTAATAACAGGCCCCACCTCGCCTCGTAATCACGGGCTTTAATAAAACATTACTCAGCCCGCAGCTGCGGGCCGCGGAGCTGGGTGCGAGGCCTCACCTCTCGCTTTTAGACCTAATTGCTTGATGCATATTTCATGAAGAATCCTGGGTAATAGTTATGTTAAATCGCTTCTTTTCATGAAGAAATGACTTAAAAATACTTGCATATAATATTTATGAGGGAGAAGGATGGAAATTGCCCTTTGGGACTAACATATAGGACCCAGTTATAGGAATCTAGACACAGAAGGGATTCCTGGCTTACCTTAGCCTGAAAGTGGCTTGGGGAGCTACTCTTTCTTTCTTTCTTTTTTTTTTTTTGAGACAGAATCTCACCATGTTGTCCTGGGTAGAGTGCTATGGTGTTACAGCTCACAGCAACCTCAAACTCTTGGGTTTAAGTGATTCTCTTAATTCAGCCTCCCAAGTAGCTGGGACTACAGGTGCCCGCCACAACACTCAGCTATTTTTTTGTTGCAGTTGTTTAGCTGGCCCAGACAGGGTTTGAATCCACAACCACTGTGCTATGGGTGCCAAGCCGGGAGCTACTCTCTTGAGCCAGATGTTGATAGAAAACTATTCCTCAGCTCAAAACTGTCCATAGCTCCCGACTGCCAATACAGAAGTAACAACACCCAGTGCTTTGCAAGCCCCTGCTGAGAACCAGGCATTTAGCTGAGCTGTCACCACATATCATCTCATTTAAACTGCTTCACAATGCTGCCATATTGGTATAACTACCATTGTTTACAGAAGGGGAAACTGAGGCATGGGACGGTTGTGTGCGTCTCAGGGGACATGGTGGGCCAAGATTTGAACTTATGTTGGTTAGACTCCAAAGCCTGGCTCTGAAGCTATCGCATAGCCTGGTCTTCTGCTCACTATTCAGCCAGATGGACTCAGGCGTCCAGGTGGCCATTAGACTCTTTCGGCCCCAAGATGTGGCTTCCCTGCAGCTTGGTGTGATCTTGAGCTCAGGAACCCTGTTTGTTCATTGTGATGTTTCTCAGTGGGCTGAGCCTTTACGCCCCCTGGACTCCCTGCACATGTCTGGCACACAGCTGGAGCCCTCTGCACACCCAATCCCTGTCCATCCTCCTCATCTAGTCAGGGTGTGCCCAGAGCTGGGGAAATACACTCTTTCCTACAAAAATATAAGCTCCCCTGGGCAGGCTAGTGGCCACTCCACCTGTCCCCAGTATAGTCCAGCTCAAGTAGAAGCTGCCTGCTCTGAGGCCAGACACAGTGGTTGCCTTTTCAGGTTGGCACCAGTCCTAGGATAAGTTGATGAGGACTGGCAGCGTGGGCTCAGGGAGGGGCAGGGCCACAGAGCTTCAAGAGGGTCACTCCAGCACGGTGGCTCCAAGGGCACCAAAACGGAAGTTTTATCTGAGCAAGGTCACAGGGGAGACGAGGTCAGACGTCCACTTCCTTAGGATTTTAAAATAAATCATTCCTGGGGCCACTGGGCTGGCCAGGGCCCTCTGCCCAGGCCTAAATAAGACACAAACTTGAGACAACCAAAACCATGTACTTCTGGGTGAGTCCTGGCTCTCCCCACTCTGGGGCCCTAAGTGGCTGTGTCTTTTCCTCTTCTTCTTGGGCCATTTTAAACATTTGAAATTTATATTGTGCAAAGATTTTGGGGCAGATCAGCAGAAGGACAGAAATATGCTTGTGAATTAAAAGTGCGCTCAAGAATTCGCTCATGAAGATTCTCAGGGGAGGGAGGTGTTCCAGGGCCGCAAGTGCTCCTGCTCTAAGCCCTAGAGCACAGGCTCTGTTCTGTGCTGGGCATGGGGGGCCCTCTAGTTCAACAGGTATGCACTTGCTCCAGCTGGGTGAGGCAGACTCCGGAGTTTGAGCGGGAGGCAGGGCCAGCCCAACTCTCACCTGCAGGCCACAGGTGAGGGAGGCAGCATGGAGGGTGACCGTAGCAAGGCCCCGCCTGCAAAACAGGTAGTTCCTGCCATAGCCCCACCCCAAAGGTGGCAGTGGTGTGTCTTGAAAGCAGCGGCTTCCTGAATAATAATTTCTGCTCCCCTCCTATGTTCTCTTTGACCTCCTGGAGGTGGGACATTTTCCAGGTCAATGTTTCTACAGAAACCCTTCTCTGACCACTGTGAACGTGGGGCAGCTGCCCCAGGGCACTAGTGAGGGCCTACAGGGCGCCTGCTCTGCCAGGTGATGTGAGAGGCACAGCACCACTAGTCCCATTCTCATTGCAACCCTGAGAGACTGGTCTCTAATTTATGGGCAGGGAGCAGAGTCAGAGAATGAGAGTCACTTGCCTGGGGCTATGAAGCCACAAGAGAGACTCAACACAGGTCCACTGAACTCAGGGCAGAGCCCAGGAGCTCATGGCCCATCGTAAAGCAATTATTTAAATGGTGTACCTCTGGCTGTCCAATTACTCACCTAGAACCCAGGCAGATCCTACCCACACAGATCCATGGCTGGGAAGACCTTAAATGCTCCTTTGATCCATGCCTGGACCAACCTGTGGCTTCACAAGGAAGTTGGGAGGGCTGGCATTATGTATAAGAAACCACCGCACAGACCAAGGGGTCAGAGGGAGAAGCAACTTGCCCAGGTCACAGACTGAGGGCATCAGGGTTTCCCAAGCCAGGGTCCCAGGACGTTAAGTTCAATTCCCTGCAACTGGGTCCTCCCACTGTGTCAGGTGTGCCTGCTGAATGTTCTAGGAGTCTAAGGAGCCAGGTCAGGGGCTTGTGAGCCACATGGCCAACACCTGTCTCCATGGCAGCCTTCACAGTGACAAGCCAATGACACCCGCCAAGTTATTGTGATAGAACATCTAAATGCAAGCACTGCTGAGCCAAGCGGACTTGATTTACAACCAAATAATTAGACTTTCAAAAACGCATCAGCAGTGATTAGCCTTCCTGAGACACCCAGGCATTTCCCAAGCTCTAAGTTGGTGGCCCAGGGTAAACCACGACAGAAAGCCATCTCTAGGCAGAAGGCGAGCTGGCAGATGCCTCTCCTGGCGAACATGTACAGACATAGGGCTTGTTTTTGAATAGGAAGCAGGAGGTACATCCAAATGAACCCATGGTAGGTAATTTTCTTTCTTTCTTTCTTTTTTTGAGACAGAGTCTTACTATGTCGCCTTGGGTACAGTGTCGTGCCATGGTATCACAGCTCACAGCAATCTCAAACTCTAGGGCTCAAGCAATTCTCTTACTGCAGCCTCCCAAGTAGCTGGGATCACAAGTGCCTGCCACAATGCCTGGTCATTTTTTGGTTGCAGTTGTCATTGTTGTTTAGTAGGCCCTGGCCGGGCTTGTACCCGCCACCTTCGGTGTATGTGGCTGGCGCCCTACTCACTGAGCTATGGGCGCCAAGCCATGGTGGGTAATTTTCACAGGAGAAAACCAACAGAGTGATGAATTTTCAATGATCAGGGCTGATGGTGGAGGGAGTGAGCCTCCCTTCACCAGAGGTATGTAAGTGGGAGGGCAATGATGATTGGTGGGCTGGATGACTTGCAGCCCCTTGGTCAAGGTTCCCATTAGCCAGCCCTCAGCCAAGTGTCCAGAGAAACTGGAAGGAGAGGGGAGAGGGTAAAAGCAGAGGTGGGGACGCGGTAACATCTGAAACGTTGCTGGAGTTTAGGGAAGAGAAAAGAGGGTCCAGGGTTTTGTTTTGTTTTAACCTCTAATCAAGGACTTTTCTAGGAATGTGAAGGCCACATGTTTGGGGACAGATGGGACTGATGGTGACAGCTGGAATAAGCCCAAGTCTGAGCCTGTAATCAGGGGGTCTTGTTTCACACTCCTACCCCATGGATGTCACTGGTTGCGCAAGTTCCCGCTCCCTGCCATCCTCAGCATCTGGAAAAAGTGGAGTGGGTCCCTTCAGTATTGAAGTTCTCAAGCCAATGAGGAGCATCCTATAGTGGGTGAGGGTCACCCCAGCACCAGCCAAGAGAACAAGGCATGGCAGAATGGCTACCCTCACAGAGGGACTAGGTACACTGGCCATGGTGGATCTCTCAGCTTAGGGACAACAAAATGACAAAGGCTCACTTCTTAACACCTATGCCAGTGGGAGGGACAGAAGCCATTCAGGCAAAGAATGGTCCCTTACTACTGAGAACAAGCCCCTCCCAACCCATACTCTCCTTTGAGTGGCAGCCTCCTCACCCCACCAGGAGCTGCAACACAGGTGCTGAACCACTATGCCTGGCTAACTTCCAAAAACTTATGTATTTAATTTTAGAGATGGGTAGGGTCTTGCTCTGTCACTGAGCCTGGAGTGCACTAGTGCAATCATAGCTCACTACAGCCTGGAACTCCTAGGTACAGGCAATCCTTTTGCTTCAGCCTCCCAAGTAGCTGGGACTATAGGTGTGCACCACTACAACTGGCTGACTTTTCTGTTTTTTGTAGACAGAGTCTTGCAATGTTGCCTAGTTTGGTCTCAAATTCATGGCCTTAAGAGATGCTCCCATCTTGCTGGGATTACAGCCTGACAGAGAAGTGGTTCTCAACTGTATTTTGCACTCCCTTCTGGGGGATAGCCGCTGAAGTCTGGAGACATGGGCACTATTGATAGCTAGGAAGCAGAGGCCAAGCCTGCTGTAAACATACTGTAACACCGGATACTCCTGCACAACAATTCCACCATGCGCAGATGAAAGCCACACCTCTCACGAGTGGTCAGGTTCTCAAATTCTTCATCTCTGAAACACGAATAACCATTGAGTCCACCCTTGTGGTTGTTGTGTGGGGTATGTGGGAAACTTCCACACCAAGCATGAATGCTTGACTGAGGTTAAGTCATCCTATTTCTTATTTAAGGATTTAAGACAAAATCTGTAAAATGGCTTGACTCCAAAAGCTCCAAGCTTGCATTTACTTTAATATTTTCAGAAAGAAAAGGGAAATCCAATAATTCCTATCAAAGTCCCAACGTCATTCTTCACAGAAATAGAAAAAAGAAATACTAAAATTCATATGGAACCATCAAAGACCCTTGAGCCTTTCTATTGACTGGGCACGGCAACTCACACCTGTAATCTTAGCACTCTGGGAGGCTGAGGTGGGAGGACTGCTTGAGGCCAGGAGTTAGACACCAGCTTGAGCAAGGGTAAGACCCCATCTTCACAAAAAACAAGTCAGGTGTAGTGGCACACATTTGTAGTCCCAGTTACTCAAGAGGAGGAGGCAGGAGGATGGCTTGAACCCAGGAGTTTGAGGTTATAGTGAGGATGATGATACCATTGCACTGTGGCCAGGGTGACAAAGCAAGATGCAGTGTCAGTAAACAAACAAATAATAAAAAGGAAAAAATGGGCTGGGTGCAGTGGTTCACACCTGTAATCCTAGCACTCTGGGAAGCCAAGACAGGCAGATTGCTTGAGGTCAGGAGTTCAAGACCAGTCTGAGGGGTGGCGCCTGTGGCTCAAAAGGGTAGGGCACCAGCCCCATATGCCGGAGGTGGTGGGTTCAAACCCAGCCCTGGCCAAAAAAACCCCAAAAAACCAAAAAACAAAAAAAAAAATCTGTTCTATTGGCTTGGCACCTGTGGCTCAGGTGGCTAAGGCACCAGCCACATATACCTGAGCTGGCGGGTTCAAATCCAGCCTGGGCCCACCAAAAAACAATGACGGCTGCAACCACAAAAGAGTTAGGCGTTCTGGTGGGTGCCTGTAGTCCCAGCTACTTGGGAGGCTGCTATGAGCTGTGATGCCATGCCATGGCCATGTCACCCAGGGTGACAGCTTGAGGCTCTGTCTCAAAAAAAAGAGACCAATCTGAGCAAAAGAGAGACCCCCTCCATCTCTAAAAAAAAAAATAGCCAGGCATTGTGATGGGTACCTGTAGTCCCAGCTACTTGGGAGGCTGAGACAAAAGGATCATTTCAGCCCAAGAGTTTGAGGTTTCTGTGAGCTATGATGCTGGCACTCCACCAAAGGCAATATAGTGAGACTCTGTCTCAAAACAAAAACAAAAACGAAACTCCCTCCCCAAAACCCTGAGTAGTGAAAAGGAAAAAGTTGGTGGCATCATACATCCACATTTAAAATTATATTACAAAACTACAGTAATCAAAACAGCATGGTACTGGCATAAAAACAGACATGAAGACCAACAGAACAGAATAGAGAGCTCAGAAATGAATCCAAACATACATGGTCAATAAACTTTTGACAAGGGCACCAAGAAGATATAATGGGGAAAACGATGGTCTCTTCAATGAGTAGGGCCAAGAAAAGTAGAGGACCATATGCAAAAGAATAAAATTGAACTATTATCTTTTATCATACCCCCCCCAATCAACTCAAAATGGATGAAAGACCTAAATATAGAATAGAAACTGTGAGACCCCTGGAAGAGAACATAGGGGAAAGGCTCTTGGACATTGACCATGGCAATGATTTTTCTGATATTACACCAAAAGCTTAGGCCACAAAAACAAAAAATAAATAAATAAATAAATAACTGGGACTATATCTAGTACAGGAAACAACAAAATGGTAGCCTATAGACTGGAAAAAAATATTTGCAAACCATATGTCTGATAAAAGGGTAAAATCTAAAATTTATAAAGAACTCATATAATTTAAATATGATAAAATAATCTGATTTTAAAAATGGACATAAGACCTAAATAGATATTTCTCCAAAGACATAAAAATGGCCAACAGGAGCATGAAAAGGTGCTCAACATCATCAATCACTGGGGAAACAAAAGTCAAAACCACCATGAGGGGCGGTGCCTGAGGCTCAGTGAGTAGGGCACTGGCGCCATATATCGAGGGTGGCCCCAGCCAAACTGCAACAAAAAATAGCTGGGCATTGTGGTGGACACCTGTAGTCCCAGCTACTCAGGAGGCTGAGGCAAGAGAATTGCCTAAGCCCGGGAGTTGGAGGTTGCTGTGAGCTAGTGAGACTGTCTCTAAAACAAACAAACAAACAAACAAACAAACAAAAAAACACTAAAAAACCACTGTGAGATGTTTCCTTATACCCATTAGAACGGCTATTATCAAACAGTCAGAATATAACAAATGTAAACGAGGATGTAGATCAGAGGATACCAGGTAGGTAGAATGAACAAGTCTAGAGATGTACATGAGGTACATCATACATGAGCTAAGAAAATTCTACTGTTTTACTCTGTTGCCCGTGGCATCAGCCTAGCTCACAGCAACCTCAAATTTCTGGGTTCAAGCACTCCTCCTGCCTATAGTTCCATGTAGCTGGGACTACAGGTATCTGCCACCAACACCCAACTAATTTTTCTTTCTTTTATATATATATATTTTATCTTTTAGTAGAGAGAGGGTCTCATTCTTGCTTAGGCTGGTCTTAAGCTCCTGACCTCCAGGAATCCTCCCACCTCAGCCTCCCAGAGTGCTAGGATTATAAGTGTGGGTCACCAGACCCCGTCGAATCAGAGATTTTCAATAGCATTCCTTGACCTCCAAAACCAAAAAAATTGGGATGTGAGATGATACATAAGTTAATTTGCTTCACTATAGTAACCTTTTTACTATCTGTAATTAGAACATCATGCTGTATACCTCAATTATACATAATAAAGTTTATTTTAAAAAGGAAGAACATTCCTTGGATTTGGTTAAAACTGCTAATTAACACAGATCTACCTGCTCAGTGGCCCTGCATCTAAACCACGGGTGGTTTTTCCTCCCCAAAATTTCAGCTGTGAGCCACCCAGACTTCCTGGCCAAGGGCATTTTGTAAATCCGGGCCTCAGTTTCATCATCTGTGAAATGGGGAATAGTTTACAATGTTCCCGAAAGTCCACTAAAAAGAAAAAAAGGCCTCTGAACTGGTCCTGACCTCTCAGGCCATGGTCTCTCCACTTGTAAAGTGAAGAGACAGGATTACCTGGCCACTGAGGTCCCACCCACCTCTATACCTTTGAGGCTGAAAGAATGCCTATTCAGACATTAAACAAAAGGACTGACCTCATTAGAGGCACCCCAGAGCCCTAGGGCTACAGGACTTCAAGTGTCTCAAAAATAGTTTCTTCAAATGTGCCCCAGAATGCCCACAAGTATCCAGAGACTTGTTACGTCTGCAGTTCCCTGAATAGAAACTTACTTTAAGCATGGTGTCTGGGAGACTCTGATATACATTGAAGTCTGAGAACCATCATCAGAAGATAGAAACCCTTTTGTAATATTTGTATTACAGCTTAGTTGCTAACCCCCTGCAGCAGGAAAAAGAACTACAGCTTGCTGATGGCAGCCTCAGGTCTGAACTCTGGTTCCTGTGAGCCAAGGCTGCTCCTCTCACACAGGGAAAGCCTCTCAGAGCAGATGGGGGCCGCCCACATAGTGGGAGCTGCACTCAAACAGGGTCTGCCAGCTTGGCCCTACCATTAATGTGGATACTTCTGTGCCTACGTTGAGCTCCTTGTTGGGGTCTGCTGACCTTGTGAGTCCACCTCCTTTCAAGTCCCGAAGAACCGGATGGATTGACACGCAAGTGTCATCAGGTGTCGACAACACTCACCTCATGACCAAATCGATAGGGGCATGGGGCCAACAAGAGGTAGTAAAGCCCAGTGGGCCACACTCGGAAGATTTAGAAATGTAATTTTCAAAGGTCATGTCGGTTCATTGTAGTCTGGGCTCTGGAGGGCCAATCCTCTCATGTTAGACATTTATGCTGGCAGCTTCTTGACAATCTCTTTCCACAGGGTGAAAAATTTTCTCAAAATTAAATCTCCAGCTCTTTGCTCCTTAATGAAATTGACTTCTGCCTTGATACACAACAAAGCTTTCATTTTATTATTTGGCTAGGGTTTGACCATATTAATTATGGTTTTTTTCCAGTATGGCTGCAGGTAATTGAGTTCCAAAAAGTAAGTTACTATCAGAACTGACTGCTTTTTAAAAGCAAAACTCCCACAAAAGTAAAATAGTCAATCGTAGCCTTTTCATAGGTAATGTTTCTGGGTAAGACTGGAATGATTCAGGACAGGAAAATATATTTTCCTAGCCTGAAAATCTCAACTTGATAACCCCTAAATGGGGATTATGCTAATATTTGAAGACCATGAGCCTGAAATTTTGGGGTCCGATTCCACCACTTTATGCATTTGCTGCCTCTAGTTTTACTCTCGCTGTGTCAGAATCACATGCTGCTCCAAGATTTTAATCATTATTATTATTATGATTATTTTGGGAGACAGAGTCTCACTTTGTTGCCCTCGGTGGAGTGCTGTGGTGTCACAGCTCACAGCAACTGCAAACTCTTGGGCTTACGTGATCCTCTGGCCTTAGTAGCTGGGACTACAGGTGCCTGCCACAACGCCCAGCTGTTTTGTGGAGACGGAGTCTCCCTCTTGCTCAGGCTGGTCTCGAACTCCTGAGTTCAGGTGGTCTACCCCCCTTGGCCTTCCAAGTGCTGGGATTACAGGCGTTAGCCACTGTGCCTGGCTGATTTTAATCAATATTATTGGCATAATTTTTCCTGCTCCAGAGGGCACTATGCAGAAGCCTGCACAAATCAATTCCTAATACCAGGGACTGCGAAAAGCCTGCCTGGTACCGTGTAAATGGGTTTCTCCCAGGGAGGCAGTGTTTAGTCTGGGTAGGGGACACACCTGTCAGGAGCAAATGATGGGCACACAGCTTGCTCTTTGGCAAACTAGAAAGTGTCAGCAAATTGGGGAAAGGATGAAGGTCTGGGAATGCTGAGTGCTGGTGCGGCCACAGGGAAGCCCCTTGCCTTTCTGACATTTTTCCTTCAGGGGAAAAGGAGAGAGTCGACCAGGACTTCAGAGTTCATGACCTGAGGGTCAAAGTCAGCAGCCTTAGCTGTCAGAGGGCAGACTTAGGAAGCAGAGATCCTGAGTTTATGCACCCTAGTTTTAAGGTAGAAAATAAAATCGGATGGTCACATCCCTGACCATAATCTCATTTATGCTTCACAACCATCCTGGGACACAGGGACCATTACTATCCTTACTGTACAGGTGACAAACTGAGGTCACACAGCTAGTAAGAAGCGGAACTGAAATTTGAACCAGAAAGGGAGTTTGCTCTGGGCTGTGCACTTTCTTAGCCATGGTCTCTCTCCACAGATCCAGGTAAAGTACCCAAATAAAAGCACAAGACAGAGTTGAGACCAAAACAAAGTTTCTCAACTCTATAGCTAATGAGCTTTCTGCTCTGCCTTATTTTAAAAAAAAAAAAAAAATCCGTGTTAAAAAAGAGACTCATGGGTGGCACCTGTGGTTCAAAGGAGTAGGGTGCCGGCCCCATATACCTGAGGTGGCAGGTTCAAACCTGGCTCCGGCCAAAAACTGCAAAAAAAAAAAAGAGACTCATTGTTGAAAATCTAAAACACAAATTAAGTAAAAGAAGACAAAAATCACCTGCCACTTCATCACCTACACATAGCTATTAATCACAATTTGGCCTATTGTCTCCTGTGTGTTCCCCACACACGTGCATGTATAGTCTCGGCTGGATTTTATAACCGTGGGCTGGCTTTGAATGTTGTTATTATTTTCCTCTTAATTATAATCCCTAAATATTTCCCAGGCACCTACTATGTGCCAGGCTTTCTGGTGGTGGAGAGACAGAAGGACATACTCCCAAAGGAACTCTCAGGTAAAAGGTACCAAGGAGATGCCAGAGCATGTCAGACCATGACTGAGGGTCAAAGTCAGCAGCCTTAGCTGTCAGAGGGCAGATTTAGGAAGCAGAGATCCTGAGTTTATGCACCCTAGTTTTAAGGTGGAAACTAAAATTGGATAGTACTTTACAAAATAGAGAGGGGCCCTATCACCTTCAGGGGAAAACCAAACAGTTAACCACTCGGGTCAAGGTGGGAGAGGGGACATGGCTGAGGCCTCTCTTCCAATCCCAAACCTAACCATCATGTTCCTTGCCATTGTGTCCTCAAATGACTTCCCTGCATCTCTCCTGTGAAAAATCTTATTTATCCTATGAGGTCTGCTCAACTGCCACCTCTTCCAAGAAGCCTTCCAAGATGCCCCCCAGATTAACTTTCTTCCTCCCTCTCTCATTCTATGCCACACCTACCACCCGTCTCCTTGTTTAGACTGTAAGCCTGGAGTCTGATGTCTGACGTGTCTTCGTCTCTCCACCTCATTGAAGGCCTAGTGCATGGTAGGAATCTGCTGGTGACAGCTGATCCCAAAGCTGCCTATAAGGGACTATAATCAGTACATGGATTTTCAAAAGGAAAGAGCAAAAAAATAAAAATAAATGGTTCTAATTGAAGCATTTCTAATAAACCGGCTTTGCCAAATCCAATTGTTTCTGATATTTCTCTTGGGTAAAATAATCTTTAAAAAGAAGGAAAAAAAAAAAAGCAAAGCATTATTAAAAGTGGCAGAAAACACCCGAGGCTGGAAGGAGGATGGAGACAGCTCACAGGGGAAGGTTCCCAAAGAGCAGCGGCGAGACACTGACACCCGGGCACAATGCAGCCTCTGCTCCAGCGGAGAGCAGGGCTGCATGCAAGTGCCACATACATAAGAAACATCATTTTACAGCTTAGTATTTGAACTGTGGGAGTGAAGATGAGGGCTGTAAAATCTGACATCTGATTTTTAAAATCTGCCTCAAATACCAAGAATGTTCATGGAGAAAACAGGAGAAAATAATGGTGCTTATGGGGTCGAGAAAGGTGATAACCCTCCAGTGGGAGCTGGGACTTCTGGGGGCTCTGCCAGCAATTTGCTGAGACCTCAGGAAGCTCTTTTTCCCTTCCTTTGCCTCAGTTTCTCTCATCTGGAAGCCAAAGCCTTGACCTGAATGATTCAAGTCCCTTTTCTGGCTCTTAACTGCCAGAGGTCTAGGGAACAGTCAAACCCTGCACTTGACATTGGGATTTCACTGTATGATGTTGGTTGCTTCAAGTCCTGCCAAATGCCTCTAGGTGGGGGTCAATCATATTTCCTCTGGGGCCTGAGTGATTTACCCCAGCTGTAAGCAAAACAACCCCCACATCACATATACCTTCCGGTGGCTGGCACAAATAACCACTACATTTATATGGCCCCTCGGAGTTCACGAGCACTTCCCCTGCATGCTGAGTCTTGGAGCTGAGAGGATCAGAGACCTGAAGTGACTTTCTGGTGACCTCCCAGCTGGGGGAAGTGGTGGGATTCAGGTTCTACCCCTCCACCCCCACCCCCGGGCTCCTGGCTACACCCGTCTCCACATGGTCTCCTTTCACTGATGGCAGGTGTGAGGTCTGTGGCTGTCCTCATTGCCCATCCCTGCAGCACCCCGTGTGCCTTCCCAAGTCCCCAACAGCTACTCATTTCCAGATGGCTTTTGCAAAAATATTGTTAAATAAATCATATTAACAAGATGTTAGAAATGTGACTGGAAAGAAATGTTTTTCTCATTTGGAGAGACCACCCAGTGCCTCAAAAGGCAACTGTCCCAGGGCACGAAAGGTTTCCTGGAGACGCATGGGCAGTTGGAATGCCTCCTTGCAGCCTAGCCGCACAGGCAGATTTACACGTGCTGATGTGAAATAATTAAAAACCGGCTGGAAATGTAATTGGGGCCGCCCAGACGGTGGAGAGGACCTGGGTACTCCTGGGGGAACAAAGAGCAATGCTGCGTGCCTGGCTCAGATGGGAGAGAGTAGGTTGGGAAGGAACCCCAGCCTGTCCATGGGCACGTCTGGATTGCCACGGCAGGCAGGTGCTCTAGACCATGGACTGGCAGAGGGAGAAAGAGTGTGGGCACTTTTTGCCTCTGGGCTTTGGGTAGCAGTGGGAAGAAGGGAGTTGAATTAGAAGGAGTGTGTTTTCCTGGGTCTTTTCCAGGTCCACATTGCTGCACGTAGAACCACTGCCCACCCAGCTGCGCAGAAATCTGGATGTGGTCCTTGACTTTTCTCTCTCCCTTTCCTCATCAATTCTACCACCACAGGCTTCTTCCTCCTCCCCCCGCCCTGCCCTAGTCCTTCACACCTGATCCAGCACACCCAGGCCAGACAGGGCCTCTGAAAACCTCTCTTGCCAGTTACAGAGGCCACTGCTGGCCCTTCCCAGCTGGCCTCTCCCTCTGCTACCAGACGCCACCAGTGTTAGCTCAACACCTAGGTGGAGATAGGGAACATCTAAGCTGAGCCAGCACAGATGGGGAAAGAACAGCCTCGGCCCTCTCCTGGCAACATGGCCTTGGACAGGTTCCTAAAGCTCTCTGTGCCTCAGTTTCCTCCTCTGCATAAAATAAGAGCATTGAGTTGTGCTCTCTTCACCAGCCGCCTGAGGGCTGAACCCAGAGAAGGAACCAGACTCCCCCAGCTGGGTCACACATCTTTTTTTTTTTTGAGGCAGAGCCTCAAGCTATCCCCCTGGGTAGAGTGCCATGGCATCACAGCTCATAGCAACCTCCAACTCCTGGGCTCAAGCGAGTCTCCTGCCTCTGCCTCCCAAGTAGCTGGGACCACAGGTGCCCGCCACAACGCCTGGCTTTTTTTTTTTTGGTTGCAGCTGTCATTGTTGTTTGGCAGGCTGAGCTGGATTCGAACCTGCCACTTTAGGTGTACGTGACTGGCGCCTTAGCCGATTGAGCCACAGGTGCCGAGCCAAGACACTCTTCCTTAATCCTTCAAATATCCATCAGTAATGATTTATAGCCCATAGAAAAAAATAAATAGGGATCAGTCCATAATGATACAATAAATAATTGAATGAATAAATAAGTAAAAGAAAAGATATACACTTTCTTGCAGTAAAATTTCCATTAATAAATATAAAAGGAATGGTAGGAATAGAAAATGATCATTTGGTAAACATCACATTAATAACTGCAGGAGGCAGCTGGGCACCCGACCCATAGCACAGTGGTTACAGCACAAGCCACATACACCAGGCCTGGCGGGTTTGAACTCAGCCCGGGCCAGCTAAACAACAGCTAAACAACTGCAACAAAAAAATAGCTGGGAGTTGTGGAGGGCACCTGTAGTTCAAGCTACTTGGGAGGCTAAGACAAGGAAAAGGCTTGAACCCAAAAGTTTGAGGTTGCTATGAACTGTGATGTCACAGCAATCTACAGTGGGGGGACATAGTGAGAATCTGTCTCAAAAAAAAAAGGGCAGCACCTGTTGCTCAGTGGGTAGGGCGCCAGCCCCATATACCGAGGGTGGCAGGTTCAAATCTGGCCCCGGCCAAACTGCAACAAGAAAATAGCCAGGGGTTCTGGCAGGTGCCTGTAGTCCCAGCTACTCAGGCCTAAGCACAGGAGTTGGAGGTTGCTGTGAGCTGTGTGATGTCACAGCACTCTACTGAGGGCGATAAAATGAGACTCTGTCTCTAAAAAAAAATAAAAATTGTCTATGAATGCTGAATATGATGAAAACTGAAGTATTTCGATGTTCTCCAAGTATCTCTGCAGAAGATTTTTTTTTTTTTTTTTGAGACGGAGCCTCAAGCTACCCTGGGTAGAGTGCCATGGCACCACAGCTCATAGCAACCTCCAACTCCTGGGCTCAAGCGAGTCTCCTGCCTCTGCCTCCCAAGTAGCTGGGACCACAGGCGCCCGCCACAACGCCTGGCCATTTTTTTTTTTTTTTTTTT
>CAUYQV010175182.1:0-15388 GCA_963574575.1 Galagoides demidoff
TTTCTTGTAGAGCTGGTCTTATTGTGGTGAATTTCCTCAATGTTTGCATATCAGTAAATGATTCATTTTCTCTGTCAACCTTTTAAAGCTTTGCTTAGCAGGATATAGAATTCTGAGCTGGAAATTGTTCTGTTTAAGTAAATTAAAAGTAGATGACCATTGTCTTCTGGCTTGGAAAGTTTCCTTAGAGAAGTCTGCAGTCACCCTGATGGATTTGTCCCTGTAGGTCAACTGGTGTTTATTCCTGTCAGCTTGAAGAATCTTTTCTTTTGTCTTGACTTGGATAGGTTCATCACAATGTGTCTTAGAGAAGCTCTGTTAGAGTTGAGGTAACTGGGGGTCCAATATCCCTTTGAAAGGAGTGTGTCAGAATCTTTGGTGATATTTGGGAAATTTTCATTTATAATATTCTCTAGTATGGCTTCCATTCCTCTAGGGCTTTCTTCTTCCCCTTCTGGGATACCCATAACTCATATGTTTGAACTCTTCACGAAGTCCCATAATTCTGTCAGTGAATGTTCTTCTTTCTCTCTCTTTTTTTCTGCCTCATTATCTACCCAAGTTATCTCAAGAGCTTTGTCCTCTACCTCTGAGAGTCTTTGTTCTGCACTAATCTGTTGTTGATATTTCTATTGCATCTTTAAGTTCCATAATTGACTGCTTCAGTTCCTTGAGCTTTGCTATATCTTTTCTATATTCTTCTACTTACTTGATTCTGTTTTGGGATTTCCTTTTGGTTATTTTCCACTTTAATGCAGTTTCCTTCATTGTTTCCATCATTTCCTTCATTGTTTTCATCATCTGTATTCTAAATTCCCTTCCTGTCATTTCTAACATTTCTTTATAGGTGGAATCCTCTGTAGTAGCTACCTCAGGGTCCCTTGGGGGGTTACTCTGGACTGATTTTTCATGTTCCCAGGATTTTTCTGCTGATTCTTCCTCATGAGCATTTTCTTTTATCTGTTTCCTTGCTCTAATTTTCCTTTCACTTCCTCTTGCTCCTTATGTTACCATGCTTCTGGCTTAGGGCTTCAATGAGTCCTTTTGGAACAGGAACAGAAGGATGAGAAGATTGAAGAGCAAGAAGGGAAACAAGAGTCAAAAAAAATTAAAGAAAAAAGAGAAAGGAGAGGGACTGAGTAAAGGGGAATAATGACACAAAAAAAGAGAGGCACAGAAAGAGGGAGACAAGAGCAATATAGGTGTACAGTAGGGTACTTAGACCCAACCTTAAAACCCCCCAACTTCTGGGGTTGCCTGGTTGGGTGGTTCCCTTGAGGTCAGCAGCTCTTTACCAGCCTGTTCAGACACGGTATCCCACCTCCACCAAAAAGAGAAAAAAGACAAAAAAATGCTATAAATCAAACCAAAACAAGCAAACAGAAAACTTTATAAGATAAAATTGGGAGAAAAAAACAAATAATAGGGGTAGAAACACTAGCAAAAATGAAGTTCTAATTTTTAAGGAAGGTAACTATGGAAAATCATGTTTCAACTAGAAAAATGAAGAAAGAAAAGAAAGCAAAAAGAATAAGGGGAAAATATTGAGAAAAAAAAAAAGAGAGACTGGGGAGAGAAGACTTCAGGCATCTGTGACTGGTGGGATCTGCCCAGAAACATCTCTTTGGAGACACAGGGAGTCAGCAAGAGACTTCTGAAACCCATGAGGAGGACAAAAGCAGTGGAGAACTGGCAAGTGGTTACCTGTGTTCATTCAGTCCAATCCCACTGGCAGCTGTAAGTATAGCAGCACTGAGATTGCAAACTGGAAAGGTCTTCTCTGTGAGCTGTTTTGTTTTTTGGATTAGGGATTCAGTTGAACTACCTTGGGAGAGCTTGGGCAAGAGTGCAGAGGACTTTAAGTGTTGTCTAGGACCCTGGACTGAGCCCAGACAGAGCTAATAGTGTTTGGCTGTGGGCTGTGTGGAGCCATTGTGGGAGAATTGTCCTGGCAAGCTCTGCCTTCAGGGTTGCAGAGGAGGATCAGGCAGGAGACCTTGGGTGAGTAATCTAGTGACTGAGCAGCCTAAAGGCAGAGACTGAGATGCCTTACAGCCTTGACCCTCAGTGGCATAGAGTGAGACTGGTTTTGACACACTGGGTAAGTGGACAGCCACTTCAGGAGTGATCCCAGCGACAAGTGCTTTCCTGGGAAAGCTTCTGCTTAGCCAAAATTGACACTTTAAAGTGTATTTTAAGTGGGCTGAAGAGAGATTTAGGCTCTCCACTCTGTGGGGTTTGAGATATCAGCAGAGGCCCCCAGTCTCCATCTCATATAGCTGTGTCAGCATTGTGATTAACATCTCATTCCCCAAATGATCACCTGTTGCTCAGACAATATTCAGCAAGGTATATATACTTCTTTTCCCAGTTGCAAGGAAGCTGTTATTCCAGGGCTGTCCTCTCTTATTCAAGTCAGTAGGAAAACACTGGAAGCTACAGAACTGAGGGCCAGGCCTGCTGTATCAGTCAGGATGAGTTGGGTTATGCTGCAGTAACAAACACCCCCAAGTCTCATAGGTTTCATTATTCATTTCTCACTCACATAACACCTGCATGGGTGTGGTTGACTCTTTAAGAATCACAAGACTTTTGTGTGCGCTTCCATCATCTGGCACCTCCACACCATTCTGAACTCCTGGGGTCTCCATCACAAGGGGAAATAGTTCAGAGAGTCTAATGCTGGCAACTAAACGCTTTGATCTGGGAATGACACATATCATTTCTGCTCACATTTCATTGGCCAAAGCCAATCACAGTGGGAAAGCAGATGAGGGGGCAGAAAGAAAAACAAAATGAGTTCAATTTCTTCTGGTTGGGAGAGAGTGAAAAGTTTCTGCCTGCATTTCCCCCAACAGTCTGTTTTTATATGACATACATTTTATAAACCAATATTACATTTTTACAGTTTGTGTATTCTAATAGGCACGTATAATAGTCTCCTTGGTGGGGGAACCTAGTATAGCTCTTGAGTTTTTCCTTTCTAAATATGTTCATAGGTCCCAAGCGGAAAAACCCAAACTAGGGATCCAGGAGACCTCAGTTCTCATTTTTTTCTCTTTTATTTCTGTGATATTAATTGACCTATACTTTTATTTTTCCTATAAAATTGTATGATATTAAAACTTGGATTTCTGTGAAGATACAATAAAATAACAGATGAGGAATTTATTAGGAATGTTAAAAGTTCCAAAGTGCCAGGTAGTTGTTATACACATAAGCCTATCACAAGATAGCTCTTTGGCCTCTTTCTTCCTTTATATGAGAAGTGTAGATGCTTCTTGACTCTTTTTGAAAAATTTTTAGTTTCCCAGGGGCTTTCTCCTGAGTCTTTTACTGTCCTCAGACATCATGAGATTCCCTAGCACTGTTGTCTCATTCCTCCCCCTTCCAGCTCTCTGTGGCAATGTGCTTTTGCTATTGCTAGTACTGCCAAGATTAACAACCATATTGGAATCACTTGTCACCTGTACTGCTCCTCTTTATCAGGCCCACTGATCATTCTGACATGGGTGATACCCACTGTCACTGTAAAATCTGATAAGACTGTGTCTCATCACTGGCTTACTCATTCATTCACTCATTACACAAATATCAGTAAGTGCCTCCCATGTGCCAGGCATTGTGCATGGTATCAATGTGTACAAGTAGGAAAAGATACACAATGTAGGAGGGACACATACCAGTAAAGATTCTTTCAACTGCAAATGGAAAAACCAACTCCAGGTCAGTGAAGTCAAAGGGGGATTTATCGACTCAGTTAACAAGTTATAAAAGGGTTGACTCTTGTCTCTGGAATGGCTGCACTCATCTTTCCTTCTATACTCATTCCCTTCCACTAAGCACAGGCTTTCATTCAAATGTCGAGGAATATGACAGCAGGTGCTGGAGCCTTGAATACTTCCATGTTAATGCTGTGAGCTAAAAGAGATGTCTCTCTCCTCAGTTCAATTTGGAAAATCCTCAGTGATGGCCTTTGGGCAGCCTGATGGTTGATGAAACCCTTTATCCTTGTTCAATATCCATTCCTCCCCCCAATCAGCTTGTGACACTCAGGAAGCTAACTCCATCCCTGGCTTTCATGGTGGGTCTGTTCTTTAAGGCAATCCAAGTAATCATTTGTCTTTGACAATGACTGGTTCAAGAATCTGGACTGGATTTTATCTATATAGGACATGTTGTTGCCAATATCATTGGTCCACAATCAGCACTTGACCCAAGCTGATTCTATCAGGCTAAAGGAATGTATATTTAGAGAGGGATTGAAGACATTCCTTCCCACTTGCTCTCTCTTTTCCTCTTTATCATTCAGTCATTCACAATGAAACATAAGATCTCGGTTTTTGTGTAATCATCTTGTGACTATAAGAAAACCAGCCTGAAAATAGTCATTACAGAAAGAAGGAAAGAGCGGAGAAAATGACAGAGAGATAGAGCCAATGTTATTATTGTACCATGCTTGGATCCTTCCTTCCCTCTATACTTCCAATTATGTGATAAAATAAATATCTCTATTGTTCCTTGTGCCAGAATGAATCATCCCAGCACATCCATCAAGTTTTACGTGCTTATTGGTGAGCCAATCACAAAGGCTAGAGGAGGAGACATGATAGACCAGGAAGAAATCAATGACATGATGAGTTCCAGAGTTGTTAAGAAAAAAGACATCAAAGTGGGGCAATTTCCCAAGGGAAAGGTAGGGCTGATGCCAAGAGAAAGGAATTGGGGGGAGGGAGTAATACTAAGTATAAGAAACAGAAGTGGTCCATTATTTTGAAGCAGATATAAAATTAAGTACATACAGTATCAGAGGCAGTGTTAGAGAGGTTCTAGAATGAGTGGTAGAAGCCCAGAAAAAATAGAAGACCACACGAGAGAATCAGGCAAGGTTTCATGGAGGAAGCAACTAACGTCTGAGCCAAGTTGTATTAGCTACTTATAATGATGGAACAAACAATACCAAAACTTAGTGGTTCGAAAAAACAACATATTGTCTCACACAGTTTCTGTGAGTTGGGAATTTGGGAAGAAACTTTCAAAAGCCTGCAGGCAGGATGTTGGCCAGAGCTGCAGTCATCTGAAGGCAGGGCCAGGCTGGAGGATCCACTTCCAAAATGGCTTGTTCACATGACTGGCAAGTTGATGTGTCTGTTGGAAGGAGGACTTACTTAGTTCTTCACCTCTCCGTAGAGCTGTTTGAGTGTCCTCACAAAATGGCAGCTCACTTCACCCAATGTGAGTGATCTGAGAAAGCAAGACAGAAGTCACAACATTTGTTATGACTAAAGTCACACTCCTTCATTTCCCCCAAACCCTATTCCATTTGGGAGGTGACTACATAGGGGTCAATATCAGGCAATGAAAACTACCAAGAATTGGTGAGAATACAAATTCATTCATTGAAAGACTGGAGGCAGGATACCACAAAGTCTTGGAAAGGAGTTCACATTATCCATGATGAGGGAGCACAGGGAAAGCAAAGAAGGAGTCTGTTGGAGAGGGGCAGTCTTTAGGGATCTTTAAGAATGAGAAGGATGAATCCTGATAAATAGAGAATGGAAAGTAGAAAGGACAAAACCAAGAGGTTTCTCCAAACCTTTCACCCCTTTCTCCTTTGCCATAATCCCCCTCCCAAGTAAGAATATCCATATCTTTCTCTGGCTAATAAGAGAAGATACACTGGGGACTTAAAGGGTCCTATAGTAGGTGAGTCTCCTGGGACTAATATTTAAAGTGAACCTTCATTGGCTGGAGACTAAGGTTCTCACAGGAAGCATCTATCTGGAACTTCCAATTGGAGAACAGAGCTGGTCCCTCATCCCTGGTCACTGTGAGTTACTCCACTCCATTCATCTATTTCATCTACACCTACCTGACCATGCACAAAGTGGTGAGAATTTTCCCGAGACAAGGTTGACAGGTGCATGCTGAAGCCAAGAAGAGGCAAGGTGACCCAGAGATGAATAGCAGACATGAAGGCATGAAAATACAAAACAGCTAATAATTTCTGGACAATTAGTGAAGCTTAAACAAAAGAGAATCATTAAGATTTAAAGAACTGGGCTCAGCGCCCATAGTACAGTGGTTATGGCACCAGCCACATGCACCAAGGCTGGCCAGTTCGAACCTGGCCCGGGCCAGCTAAAACAACAACAATTGCAACAACAACAATAAAAATAGCCAGGCATTGTGGTGGGTACCTGTAGTCCCAGTTACTTGGAAGGCTGAGGCAAAAGAATTGCTTAAGACCAAGAGTTTGAGATTACAGTCAGCTGTGATGCCACAGCACTCTACCAAGGGTGACATAGTAAGATTCTGTCTTTAAAAAAAAGATTTAAAGAACTGGATGTAGGATATAACATACCATGAACTGGTACTTCAATTAATATTTGGGATCCCCATCAAACTCAGATTTTGAGACCTATTTTGACATTATCATTGAAATATAGGTAGTGGGTTAAACAAAAGAATTTTCTTAAGTAACATTTGCAATAAGCACTTTCAACCCATTCCCATGCCCTCTAACCCTGATGCCTTTAAGGGCCAGGCCCAGCAGTATAAAATCCAGAGGTGGTGAAGGCTCAGAGGTGGATTCATCCCAGTCTGAATGCAGCAGAGAAAGTGCACACACACCCCTCACCTCAGAAACTTGGTTTATCTTATAATCGATTCTTTAGAAACACTCAAGGTCAAAACGAACACTACAAAATGTCAAAATGCCATGGTCTTGGGCCTTAATCTGATGAAGGATGTTTAATAACAAAGCAATATTTCACCCAGAAGCCATTCAACATCATCCTCGATGGTAAAATTGTAAATGCTTCTCCTTCTAGATGAGACAAGAGACAAAAAATTACTTGGAATAAACTTAACAAAAAAGGTTCAAGACTTCTTGCCATAAAAGCATAAAATTTTATTGAGAAATTAAAGAATACACAAATGAATTCATTTTTAAGTTCATATTATAAAGTCATAAATTCTCACTGAACTGATATGTAGATTTAATATAACAATCAATACTCCAATGATGAGTATGGGTGTGTCAAAATTCACAAGCTTATTTTTAAATTATATGCAAATTATAAAGGGCTAAAAAGCCAAAATGGTCTTCAACAAGAAGAAAAAAGTTGGATGATTTACTCTCCCAGATATAAAAAATTACTGCAAGCCCAATTCTAACAAATAAGTGAATAAGTACTGACAAATAAAACCATGAGGCAGACAGATTTGGGAAACAGATCCGTGTGTAATAAATGCTGATATATGACAAAATTGACTGCACAGAGCAATGGAAAAAGGAAGGACTTTTTTTTTTTAAGAGACAGAGTCTTTGTCACCCTCAGTAGAGTGCTGTGCTGTCACAGCTCACAGCAACCTCCAGCTCTTGAGCTTAGGTGATTCTCTTGCCTCAGCCTCCCAAGTAGCTGGGACTATAGGCGCCCACCACAACACCCGGCTATTTTTTGTTGCCCTTTGGCCAGGGCTGGGTTTGGACCCACCACCCTCAGTATATGGGGCAGGTGCCCTATTCATTGAACCACAGTTGCCACCCAAAAGGATGGACTTTTTATTAAACAGGGCTTGGTCAACGGAATAGTCATATGGGTGAAACTGAGTATTATATAATAAATAATAAAATATTCATATGTATCTGAAAATGGTGGATATGATGTACAGAAATCAAATAATCAATTTCACATGGATCATTGATCTAAATTTTTCTATTTCTGAAAAATACATAAAAGAATAATTTCACAACCTTGGAGTGGACCAAAATTGTTTTAACAGTATGCAAAAGTAAGTTACCATAAGGCAAAAAGTGCTAAATTGTCTATCTTAAAATTAGAAGCTTTTGTTCATCGAAAGAGACCAGTGAGAGGGTAAAAAGGCAAGTTACAGAGTGGGAGAAAATATTTTCAACAGGTAAAACACATAAGGGGTTCATCGTCAAAACTACGTAAAGGACTCCCACAAATCATGAAGAGAAATACAGGAAGCCCAAGGGAAAAAATGGACAAAATATTTGAACCAGCACTTAATTAAAGAGGATATTCAAATAATCAGTAGATGCAGAAAAAGATGCTCAATCTCACTCCACAGCTGGAGATTGCAGGTTAAATCTGCAAACCACCAAGTACTCTCTAGAAAGGTTACAATGTAAAAGGCTGGTGATACCAAGTGCTGGGGAGAATTATTAAATAAAATATAATGTAATTGTTAAGTATAATATAATATAAACTCATACAGCACATTTGAAAGACTAATTAGAAGTATACAGGTGAAATTGGTCTTATGTTTATGCTCTGACCCAACAATTCCTCTCCATATAATACACACACTAAAGCACATACCACGATGGTCACACAGCATTATTTGCAACAGCATGAACATCGTAACAACCCACTGGTTCATCACCAGTGACGTGGATACCTAGGCAATGGCATATGCATTTAAGGCAATACTATAAAGTAATTAACATGAATGATCTACATAACAGTAGTCAAGAATCACACAAACATAGTGTGCACTTAAAAAAGCCACTCACAAAAGAGTACATACCATAGGACTGGACATTAAGTTCAAGAACAGATAAAACTAATTGTGATGTTATAATTCTGGACAATGGTTAATCTCGGGGATAAAGAAAGAAGCAACGATGGGGTGGAGTGTCGGAGCTGGGACACTAGGTAGCTGGCCAGACCCATGAAACTGCCAGGACGCGGACCGCTGTGCACACTCGCTCGGGGTACGGCTCCCCGTAAGTGCCAGGGAGCTCCTTGTCTCAGTCAGGTAAGGCTCCCCACCGGGAGGAGCCAGTTGTCTCGGTCAGGTCAGAGGTGCCAGAGCGCCTCAAAGGCTCAGCAGTCAGTCTTAGTAGGAGCCTCAACTAACTTATCCCGTGGCTATTTATAGAAGCGATCCCGTGGCTGTTTACCCCACGGGTGTGGAGACTACCAAGCAATGCTGTATGTTCTCTTGTGCTCTTTCTTTTACAGGCTGTGTGCTCTCGTGCTCTGTAATGAGAGACCAGTCCCGTCCCATTCCCTTATTACCAAGGTGTTTCTTGTCAGGTGTCTCCTACAGTGGAGGGGAGATGCTTCGGTTGAACGGATGATATTCTCAGTCTTGACCTGCGTGTTAGATATGACGTGTAATCACCTTGTAATAATTAATCAATGGGATCATTTACCATTTTAGTACACTTTTCTATGGGTATATTATACTTAGATTAAACACTTATTAAACATTTTAAGTTAATTCTTTTTTTTTTTTTGGCCAGAGCTGGGTTTGAACCTGCCACCTCCAGTATGGGGCCATTGCCCTCCTTTGTACAAAATGTACAAAATAGTTAAGGAAATAAAATTATTCTCTCCAAAGAAGAAAGGATGTTCAAATTTTTGTGGAAGTTATTATTTGTGCAAAGATGACTGTCTTACCCACTGAAAGAAGACACACTGATCTGAGGAGTGGGCTGCATGATTCTCCAACAAAGAAGACCGAGGTGGGTGGTTAAGTCTCTGGCCATCTTTGCTTGGATGCCCCCACATACTAAGAGTCAAAAGAATGAGAAGGATGAACCCCCTAGAAGTCCTATAATTAATCTTTACTTCTCCTGTCTTAGAATCCAGTATTTCTCAAAGGCAGAGACTATTTTTGTTTCTTTTTGTACATCCATCACCCCGCACATAACTCCTGATGTTTATTTGTATTCACCAACTTAATGAGCACCATCTTTAAGTCTCCAGGCTGTGCCTGGGCTGAGATTCCTGCGAGGAACTGAGCAGGGTCAAGCTAAGGAACCCTTAGTCCTTCTGCCAACTTCGGTGTGTCTGGCAGTACAGAGGAGCAGACTGCAGGTGGAC
Source organism: Galagoides demidoff (assembly GCA_963574575.1). Classification (NCBI taxonomy): domain Eukaryota; kingdom Metazoa; phylum Chordata; class Mammalia; order Primates; family Galagidae; genus Galagoides; species Galagoides demidoff. The sequence goes on from CAUYQV010175182.1 coordinate 9,864, forward strand.
ATGAGTCCTGTGTCCTCACATCCTTGAGTTTCACAGAAGCATTCTGAGAACCCCGGATCCAGGATAATAATCCCAGCCGAATGGCTCCCATTGTTACCAGCAAGTTCCCTTCCGCCTATGATCTTAATAGAGGGAGGTCACAAAGAGAAGTGTCTTGATACTGTTTTTGAAAATAATAATGCTTCAAATATTTGAAGCACCATTCCTCTAAAGTACTCAAAACGCTTCCCATGTGGTGCTTCCATGAGTGTTTAGAGCTCTTTGCTCTTCAGGTTTTTCAGACACCAAAGAAATCAACTTACGGTGAAAATGATTGGTATTGTTAAATACACAATACGTGCTCCTGGAGCACTTGTCGAGCATTGCCCCACAAGCAACAAAAAATGTACTTTGAAACACTCTGCAAAATGAGCCTTCAGCAGCAGACTTCGGTCTAATTTTGTCAGGGAGAAGCCAACCAAAATAGTGCTCTTTAGGGGAACAATGCCACGCTCCATTTCCACTGCCTATTTTGGGGACCTTGTTGTTCCTTCTCCCCGGACTACGGCGCTGTCTCCTGATTTACCTGGGCATCCACACTGCTTGGGGGAACTTTCCGTGATGCTCTGGATCTGCACCACCCAACACAGAAGCCACAAGCCAGGTGTAATGGTGAGCACCTAAAATGTGGCCCATGCAATGGAGAAATTGATTAAGAATTTAATTTTTTAAATTTAAATTTGAATATCTATATAGGTTCATGGCTGAACAGTATAGCAACAGGCCCTACACACCCCTCCCAGCCGATGTCCTCAGCAACAAGGCAAGGCAAGTGACAAAATGCACGAAATGGGGGAACCTTGTGTAAACTCACCTCTCCTCCTACAATGCACATGGTCTGCCTGGCCACAAAATCAGAGGCTGACATGCAACACCAGGCTCTGGGCCCTAGAAACCTTCCCTAGACGGTGCTGAGCCTGGGCTGCAGCAGCTATTTGTGCATGTTTGTCAAAATCAGGCAGATTGAGCAGAAGTGCCTTATTTTACCTTTCAAAGCATTTTTGTAGAACTCCTAAGACAACATGAACACTCGGTGTTTGGGGGGACACACAGGCCATGAACACAGGGGAAGACAACATGGGTTCACAGTCCCAGGGTATCACAATCCTTGTATTTTCACAGCTCAAAGAGCTCAGGAGCCCAGAAGGAAAGAAATTACATTTTAACCAACTGTAAAGAAGATAAGAAAACAACTCAGACAATATGTAGCAACCCCAGAGGAGTTGCGAAGGTATTTAAGGATGGTGGTCATTTTTGCAGATGGAACTTTATTCATCCTGTTTTTTAAAACATTTCTAATAAGAAAAAAAAACTTATTTCCAGTTAAAAAGCAAGAATGGTTATTGAAAAAACAAAAAAGAGACTAGTAGAAAAAGGAAAAATGAATCACTCATGGTCCTATTATTCTTCAATAATGATAATGCAAGAATTGGGCTTTTCTAGATTTTTCATATAGTCTTTGGGGGGGGTAGTTGCCAATAGTTAATAATTTATGTTAAATTATCAGTATAGCAGAATTTTTCCCTTACTATTAGACATATAGACGTAATTTCACTTTTATTATACTCTGTCAAATATATACCCTATTAACCACTTCTCTTTACTTGGGTATTTAAATTACTTACAATTTGCATTCCTATAAATAAAGCTCAAGGAATATCTTCATGCATGTAATTTTTCCATGTTTAAAATTATTTACTTAAAGATGCTTAGAAGCAAAATTCCAGGGGCAAAGAATTTGAATGTTTTACTGTCTCTGATATATGGTACTAATTTCACCACTTTCGTTGAGACTTCAGATGTGGAAAATAAATTCAGTGAGAGGACGGAGATTAGCCCAAACTGTCTTTCTCTTGTTCCTTCCTATTCTGCCTGTTTTGTGCCAGTACTATACACTGTGATGTATGGCAAAGCATGGCCAAAAATTCTTTCTATTCCTGTTTCCACATTCTTCTTCAATGTGGCTTTGAAGCTCCTTCCATCAAGATCTGGAAGCTTTGTTCATGTGACCTTGACAAAGCAAGTCTGAATGCTTTAGAACTGGCTGCCTTTGAGGAAGCCTGGGATAGCAAACCTGCGCATCTGAGGCACCCCTATCCTCCCCCAAGACCCAACAGACAGGAAAGACCAGCAAATACCAGTGAAGCCACCCAACCAACACAAAGGATCATGAGCTAAATTAAATTGTTGTTTTAAGCCACAACATTCAGGGTTAATTTGTTATGTAGCACAAGCTAATTATTACACATAGAGATTCTAAACAGAACTGAGATAATAATCAACACAACTGCACCATCCAGGCAACAGAAAACCATCTCTCCATTTAGATGTCTTCAAGATCTCAAACTCAGCCCAGCTCCTTGCTAGGTGACAATTGTGCTTACCAGGTGACATACACAAACAAATTTATTTTAAAGTAGGATTTAAGCATTGTCTGCTAACTACTTCTCTGCTAGAAACAGACTCTTCCCTGCAAAAGTGTAAGCTTCTATACATTTCATAAATTTTAGTTTTAGCTATAACAGAAGTCCCCATTTCCTCTTATAGCATCTTGGACTCTAGAGGAAAAAAGGGACAGAGAAGCACATAGACTCATGTTCTGAAGCTGCTCAAGAAAACTCAAGCTCCCACCCTCAAACACAGATACCATTCCACTCCCCACTCCCCTACCTCGAGTTAAACCACCAGGCCCTGTGAGCCAAAGCAATGTATTATTCTATAAAGGGGAAGGGAGAAGAAGTGTGGTTTGAGCATGGGACATATCTAGGCAACACTCCATAGAGGAGAACTACATTTGTTGAATTTATTCATATTTCAAAATATCATTACAGAGAACATTACCCCAGTTATTTCCTCTTGAGATCCCAGGAAGCAGCCACTTTATGACCAAGTGGGAAGGACCTTTAAAAGATGAGTCCCTCCATAATGAAAAGAGGTCACAGGGCTGCTGGCCTGTCCACATCAGCTATAAAGGAGACAGGCTCCTGTCCTTCTGGCCATGTCTTTCATAGGCTGCAGCAGGAGGCTGAGGGATTTGGCTGAGAGTCGCCACTCCTATCGCCCAAAGAACAGCCAGTGTTCTTCTCCCTAGAACTGAGCAACACTCCTGACTCCTGGAGAATAACAAATCCAAGCACCAGTTGGCATTCAAAGGCTTTGCGACCTGGGGCAAGGTACTTAACACCACTGAGTCTCAACCTCCTTTACCATTTCACTGATTTCCCCAGGGGGTTGAGATAGCTCCGAGATCATTTTCAAATGCAGAGTGGTAAGTGTCATTGGCACTAATGTAGGCAGTTGGCAAAGGGCAGTACTGACCAGATTCCATTTTTTAAGAGTACAATCTAGTCTTCCATCAGATTTTTGAAAGCTGTCCAAATACTTTGCTATAACATTTTGTTGTATGGGAAATTACAACATACAATTAGTCGATTTTAGTTGTTGTAAGTTGATGTTTCTGTTTTACAGGTGGGAATATGGGTACTTAAGGGAAGAATCATATCTTGATGTGCTTGCATTGCTAGAAATAATGATTTCATAAGCTTAAAGCCAATATTCAATTGTTTATTATAAGTAGGTTATGAATTGAATTAAGAACATGATTGCAGGTGATGGGCAAAGGGAACAGAGACAGGAGAGAAGAGGATCAAAGAAACTCAAAATCAGTTGCAAAATGCACAGCCTGTTAAGTCTGGCCCTTTAAGATGAGGAGACTGTCTTTCTGGAACTTCACTGCTATCCCAGCATGAATCTGCTGTCAGGTCTCTGAGCAGCTGCCTGGGCGGGGGAGTGAGTGCTTTTCCGGACTTAGGGAGTGCAGAATACCTAAACCTTGTTAAGAGAGGAAAAAGTCAGCTCTGTGCCTGTGGCTCAATTGGCTAAGGCACCAGCCACATTCAGAGCTGGAGGCTTCGAATCCATCCCAGCCTGCCAAACAACAATGACAACTACAACCAAAAAAGGGAGCCTGTAGTCCCAGCTACTTTGAAGGCTGAGGCAAGAGAATCGCTTAAGCCCAAGAGTTCCTGGAGGTTGATATGAGCTGTGACATCATGGTACTCTACCGAGGGTGACATAGCAAAACTTTGTCTCAAAAAAAAAAAAAGAGAGAGAGAGAGAAAGAGAGAGAAAATCCCTCAGGAAAAGATAAAGAAGGCCGGGTGCGGTGGCTCATGCCTGTAATCCTAGCAATCTGGGAGGCCAAGGTGGGTGGATTTCCTGAAATGACAGGTTCAAAACCAGACTGAGTCAGAGCAAAATCCCATCCCTAAAAATAGTCAGGCATTGTGGTGGGCACCTGGAGTTCCAGCTACTTGGGAGGCTGAGACAAGAGAATTGTTTAAGCCAAAGAGTTTGAGGTTGCCATGAGCTGTGATGTCACAGCCCTCTACTGGGGGCAAAAAAGTGGGACTCAGTCTCAAAAAAAAAAAAGAAAAAAGATAAAGAGATGGGCGGCACCTGTGGCTCAGAGGAGTAGGGCACCGGCCCCATATACCAGAGGTGGTGAGTTCAAACCCAGCCCCAGCCAAAAACTGCAAAAAAAAAAAAAAAAGATAAAGAGAAAAATATCTCCTTTCTTCCATCCCCTCAGTGGTCATCAGTGCCAGACCATCTAAGCAGAAGGCTTCCCGAGTGCTAATCGCCACTCCTGTGATTTGTGTGCATGGTCTAATTGGGGTCTGCTTTGATATCCTGCTCCTGGACTGTGTTCACTGTCCCATGCTCTGTTTGTGTTAAGATCATAAATGACTTAGAGCAATAATACTAAGAGATAAGTCAGTCAAGAAACAGTTTGGTTAGAAAAAGCAAACCCAGCAAGAATCATGACGTGAGGGTTTAGCCTTTCCCCATTAGATTGATGATTAAACAATGGTATATGTGATACAAAATGGAGCGAGCTCAGAGCAAAGGGCTCTTCCAGCCTTCACGTTTCAAAGGTGGCCAGACCTCTGACCCAGTTGCTCTCACAAAACTTTCTATTTGAGTTCTGACTTTTCATTTTTCTTTCATCCTCTCATCTCCACCAACTGCTGGGAGGGAACTCATGGTATAGTTTGGGGCTGGTCACCAACACTATGTGATGGGTTTTGTTCTGTGAAAGTTAGTTGGATCACAAAATGAGGAATGTAGTTTCTGAGAAGCTCTTAACATATATGTGTAATATTTTAGAGCCCATGCTAATCAGTGGTTCAGAGGTGCAATAGCACGGTCTGGGTGCTTGTAATCCTAGAACTCTGGGTGGAAGCAGTCCCACCACTGAATTTCTTCAGTACCTGTCTTCCTAATCCCTTGGTAATACCATTTTAATTCCTTTTTCTTTTCTTTTTTTTTATTAATTGAAGCTATATACATTAATGCAAACATGGGGTACGTTGTACTGTTTTCATATACAATTTGAAATACTTTCATCAAGCTGGTTAACATAAATTTCATGTCATTTGCTTAGTCATTGTATCAAAACATTTATATTCTAGTTCTAGAAAAGT